>CAODLS010854961.1:0-13009 GCA_948243855.1 Flueggea neowawraea
CGGAATCAAGAAACTTGTAAGAGTTCTCACTTAGCTAGAAAGTGAAGTTGTAATCTTTGAGAAGATTGATAGTGAAAATCCTAAGTGGTGATACTTAGGTAATGGATGTAGGCATCGAGTTGGCCGAACCACTATAAGTTCTTGGTGTTTTTCATTTACCGCAATCATTCTCGAAGAAAATTCAAAGCTTCTATTATCACACTATTCAACCCCCCTTCTAGTGTGATTATCGACTCTACACAAGTTTGTTTGTGGGATAAACATACATCCATACAATCATGGCATATATGCATCACATGTATATATATTGCATAATGTAAATGTGTCATGACAAAACACAAAAGGAACTTAATGTTGATCACCCTTGATCCAATAGATCCTTCATATGAAAAAAGGCTTAAAGATGTTGTTGCAACTGAGCAATTAAGGTAGAATCTATCCCAGTAATGACGATATCATCAACATAAACTAGGAGAAGGACAATACCAGTAAGGGTCTTGTGAAGAAACAATGATGAATCATATTGGCTTTGTGCAAAGGAAAATTTAAGCAATGTGGATCAAAATTTATCAAACCAAGCTCGGGGAGCTTGCTTGAGCCCATAAAGTGATCGCTTCAATTTACAAACAGCCAAAGAAGAAGAGGACGGAAAGCCAGGTGGGAGAACCATGTAAATATCCTCTTTGAGATCACCATGAAGAAAAGCGTTTTTAACATCCATCTGATGAAGTGGACATCTTTATGATGTAGCAATAGAAAGAACCGTACGAATCATAGTTATTTTAACAACCGGAGCAAAATTCTCTTCATAATTGACTCCATACTCTTGTTTATTAGCAAGAGCCACCAATCGTGCCTTATATAGTTCTATAGTACCATTAGAACGAAACTTGATTAAGTAGACCCATTTACAACTAATGGCTTTAACATTAGACGGACAAGTCCCATGTGTTATTGTTAGTAAAAGTTTAAAGTTCTTCTTGCATGGCCTTACGCCAACACTCATGTTTAATAGCTTCAGAATAACATGAAGGAATAGAAACATTGGTCAAATTAGTATGAAGAGATGTGACAGAAAATCCATACCGATCAGATGGACGGATGATTCTGGAGGAGAGTTGAACAGGGATATTCGATAGCTGATGGTTCATAGAAGAAGTACTTTGAACAGGCTAGAATGTTGGGTGAAGTGCAGAAGGTTTCAAAGTTGGACATTGTTTGCTATACACAAATCTAGGCTTGAATCTCTCAATAGTAGATTTTACCTCATCAAAATTAGGAAGAACAAATGACTCTTGTGAAGGCTTAGCATGAGTAGAAAATAAAAATTGATTTTTAAAGGAAACAACATGACGAGAGATACGAAATTGGTTAGAACATGGATCATAGCAAATATAACATTTGTGTGAAACACTATAGCCATAAAAGCACATTTAACAGATTGAGCAGAAAGTTTATGGCACTCATGAGGTGGCAAATGAACAAAACAAACACAACCAAAAGTATACATGCTAAGGTAATCGAGATGCTTATGATAAAGATGATAATAAGGAGATTCAAAGTTCTAGGTGCTTGAAGGTAAGCAATTAATGAGATAAATTGTTGTACTTAAGGCTTCAACCCGGAATTTAGGTGGAACAAAAGATTCAAGTAATAAAGTTCGAACAACATCCAATGAATGACAATTCTTACGATCATCAACATTGTTTTGCTGAGGTGTATAAGGGCAAGAATGTTGGGCAACAATTCCCTTTTGCTAAACAAAATCATGAAATTCATGAGACATACATTCACCACTAGAATCATATCTGAGCACTTTAATATGTGAAGAAAATTGAGTCTCAATGTAGGCTACAAATGTTTTGAATATAGAAAATACCTCAGATACGAAGAAAATAAATCCAAGTATACTTACTGTAATCATCAATGAACGTAACGAAGTACTTATAATTAGCATGAGATATAATAGGTGTAATGCCCTACACATCACTATGAACCAGATCAAAACATCGTTTTACAGGACTGTCATGTGAAGGAAAAGAAAGGGACTTGCTTTTACCTAATTTACATGTTCAGTAATCAAAACAAAGATGAGTGGAAAACTGATCTTTATTGCCCAATAAACTAGAATTTATCAAATGAGATAAAATAAGAGAATTAGGATGACCTAAACATTTGTGCCATGCTTCACACTTTTGGTTTACAGTAATTCTAGCCAAAGAAACAAAATTAGGAAAAGGAAAGTGTAAAGGAAACAAGCATCCAACTTTAGGCCCCTTCGCTAATACCTCCCCCGACACCTGATCTGCATAATACAACCATCACGAGAAAATTGAACATCACAGTTATTATCGATCAATTGTCCTACTGAAATGAGACTAGTAGAAAGCTGTGGAGATACAAGTACTTCTTTAACTGAAGCATTAACATCCTCAATAGCATGAATAATGTACTACCATTAGCAATCTGAATATTTCCATAATACTTGTGAACATTGCTAAAGTGCCACAGGAATTGGTCATATGATTGGATGTACCAGAATCGACAAGCCAAGATAAAGATGGTAGAGTGTGTTTATCTTGAAGTCCTAAGCTGAAAAGGCTGTAATAATAATTTGCTGAACCATTTCTAGAGTAAGACTTGGTTTATCAATAGTTGATGAACCAGCAACAGCTTGATTAGAAACTGCAGCTTGATTAGTTTGATGATTTTAGGGACGAATAGGACATTCTTTGATCATATGCCCAGGTTTCTTACAATAGTTGCAAGATTTCTTTGCACAATTAACAGCAATATGCCCATATTCCTTGCAACTAAAGCACTGAACTTGTGACATTTCTCTCCCTTTGTTTTTCCCATGAGATGTTGCATAAGCAATTGTATTATCATGCATTTTGTTGTGCTTAAAAATAGTTTGTGTTGCAAGCCGTTACTCTTCACGAAGTAACTCTCCAAAGCACACATCCAAAGAAGGAGAAGGATCACGATTCATCATATTGGAGCGGGTTGCCTCATATTCAGGAAGGAGTTTCATCAAAAATTGCTCCTCCTGGCGCTTGCTATGTTCATGTACTTTTTGAACAGTAGCTAGTGGTTCAGTGGGTACTTCGGCATAAATCATGTCAACATATTCTGCCCATAAATTTTGAAATCTAGAGAAGTAATCTTGAATGGAGAGATCACCTTAAGACTACCTAGCAATCTCGTACTCTAAGTGAAAATGTTTGGCTGTATTGTCCTAATTATAAACCTTTTTCAAATACTCCCACATGTCTTTAGTTGTCTTGTATGGCTGCAGATTGGAAACAAGTGATTGATTCATTGTTGCCAATATCCATGTCATGACTTTATCATCTTTGACTTGCCATATTTAGGAGGTTCAGTAGGGGCTGGATCACTACCATCGATATGACCCCAGAGTTCCTTTCCCACGACAAATAATCGAAATTGAAATTCGCAGGTAGAATCATTTTTACCCGTGAAACGTACACCAAGAATATCTGAGTTGCTAGTTGACATCATACCAAGAACAAAAATAACTCTCAACAAAGAATACCATAAATATACCCACAACCAAGATTTTAGACTCACAAGAAAACTCTCTAAAATTCTGAATTATGTCTCTCATACCATATCATTTGGATTGAGAGTTTTACTCATTATATAGAAATTGAAGAGATTTACGAGGCTGATTTCTAGTAATTGGATCTATCTAAACAAGGAAGTTACAACTAATCCTATTTTATTGTTACAATATATTTACAATTGTTATACATGATTTCTGCCGTGATATGTGCTATCACTAAGGATAGGAAATCTCTCTTGCATACTACCATAAATGTCCTTCCAATAATAGCGTCCCATGTGGCAAGCATTCCCAAATGTATAAAAACCTTTACTTCCCATTCACTTGGATCAACCAACTAACCTTAATTACCACTGGAATCATCCTTCGATCTAGAGCCTATGCCCACCAGCGATCAACTCTATATTAGTCATAACTCAAACAGTTGAGATTTACAAATCAATTTGCTTTAGTTAGACAAATTGATTCTATGTCAAATCTTTTCCAATTAAAAGTCTTTGACCATTTATGATTAATGAAATTCCAAATCGTTCAAAAAAAAAACAATTAGCCACTTTTTCTTCTCGTAATTGAGAACGATAAATACATATTGATTGTCATTCTCATTAATGAAGCCAAAGTAAAATTTTCCAATCTCTGTTTCGAAAAGCAGACTTGCCCTTTGTCCAAATCGTTTTCCAGAATACTGCAAAATCTATAGTTTGTCCATATATTGTTGCATATGCTCGTATTCCACATTTTTCTTCCAATTAGCTTAAGTCATCATTCACAAAATGGTAAACAATCTCATAAGTACAGAAACGATCCATTAAACTATCTAATTTACATATAAAAGATTGGAAATACTAGTAAGATCTTCCATGTTTGATGATTTCATGTCAATGATATTGAAACACCGATCACTAATCTAAAGGTTCCATAACTTTATTCACAGGTCGTCTGGAGAAATAAAAGTCTCACCATTACTGTGTGTAAAGAACATAAACATCTTAGAGACAACACCTAATCTATTTGTGCGTAATTTCTTAACTAACTCAACATATGGTCTTTTCCTTGCAAAAGGAATGATAAGAGAAGGAACTATATTTAGTGGCTAATGATTACCTACTGTTTGAGATTAAGTTGATATTAAAGTCATGAGCATGGGAAAACACCATTTGACAACAGCAAGAGCACTGTCTTTGACATAAGCAATCAAGCCACATAACCAACTAATGTAATAATGTATGTTAAACAAGACTAATGCAGTCAACAAAGACAATTTCATGAAGATTAAGTATTGCCAAAACCCATAAATATATACTTCAGTTCAGAGTGTGCTTTTTCAAATGGATTTTTTATCAATTCCAAATGATATGTCAATAATCTCACATTGTTTAAATTGAGTTGGTCTCATAAGTTTATAATTAAGTGACAATCTTCTTCTTAATCAAACTAGTTGCTCAGTCATGTCAAATATCAAAACAATGTGTCAAGACATTCAAAGAGGACCATCTAGAACATAATCTGCCAAATCGAGCACTTAATAGTATATGGGTGGTCTAGAGGTGTCTGGCTCAGAAATGGAAAATTTGCCACTAATTCATCTTTGGATAGATGCAGATTTCTTTATGTTAAAATTTTGAGTGTTTGTTGCACCAATTGGTTAGGAATGGGAAGTTAATAGAACCAAAAAAAAAATGCAATGCTCCCGAGTATAGCAGCAGTCAACTATTCAATTCTTTACAATGAATACACCACTCCAAGGGTTCAAATGACTAATTCTTGGGCTTAAAAGTCAAATACTTCAAAAGAAAACATTTTTCAACAGCTATTTGAACCATTGCTAGATTACAACAAAGTGAAGGGCCAAATGACCTAAAATAAGTGGAATATGAAATAAGAAAAAACAGATAGTACGTACCTTCCACAACTTAATTGTCTTATTATTAGTCGAAAGTATACACAGTGATCCATTCAGAGTTGAGCACCATCTAATTCTATTGATCTTCTTTTCAATCTCCAAACTCTTCGAGTAATCAAACTACACAAAAGCAAAAAAAAAATTAAAAAGGTAACGTAATCAGTACATCTATGAAAGCTAACTGAAACTCAAAAACTTTGAAATAATTAATGTACAATAGTCCCATGCACGAATGAGTTTGAAAAAAGATTTAAAAAGCAAAGATTAGTTAATTTTAGCCTACTAATTAACACATTGATAGCCAAATCCGCTTCACCTACCTCAGTTTGGTGGCTCTGAAACTCAGTCTTGCCATAATATGTAGGAGGACCCTGAAAGAAAAATTGACACGCTCTAATCTAGTCCAAAAAAGCTGATGATTCAACCTCTTAGAAATAAGAAAGCCAAATTATTACGACTCAAACACCCATAATAATATTATTAGAGGGCATCATGGAGAAGCAACTACTCACATCTTTTCCATCCTCTCTCGAAATCACAATACGGCCTCCTTTGTCGCCAACAGCAAGGTAATTCCCACTCTCTCGAATTTGATCGTCGGGATGACGTCAGCTGCAAAAACAACCCCAATTTGTCGTTACACGCATAGAAACACACATTTAATGGATTGAATTGCTCGATCAAAACATTTATCCAAAACAACTAAAGACCGTAATAGAGTAGCAACAAATGAAGCTGTGATTCGCCAGCACTGAGGTTTTCAGACCACTTGTCTCGCTAATTAGCCCAAAAAAATATACAAATAGCAAATTAAGATAGGGGTGAATTGGTTTTTAAAAACTAAAATCAGTTTAGTATATAATTAATAAAATTGAGATTAATTAAACAAGACAATAATATAAGTATAATTAATGAAGAGTAAAAAATTTAGTGATAAGTAGTAATTGAGCCTAACATATGGAGGTGGAAACTTGTTCATTCAATCTTGCTACAAACAATTGAAACTATTGTTAAAAGCTAAGGTGTAAGTGTGAGTTAATCAAAGTAAACAAAGATAGTCATAAGAGAGGTAAGAGATAAGAGATCAAATACAAACGATTTATACTGATTCGACTTAGTAATACCTATATCCACTACCTAAACTCCTCACTTAGGATTTTCCAATTCATTATCTTCCTTCTTGGAAAGCAATACAACCACTTGCTTCACGGAGACAAGCTCCCTAATCACTTTCAAACTTCACGAGTGCTTAACAACCTTTACACCTTTCCTAAACTTCAAGGGTGCTAGGAGAACTTTTACAACATTTCCTAACATTCACGGCTGTTAGGAAAACATTTACAAACTTTCAACAAAGTTACAGAAATGTGTTTGAAACACTCTCTCAAAGAGATTTCCAAATCTAAGCTTAATGAGAGAAACTAACTCAACACAAGTGAATATACAAGTTTTAGCTCTAGAAAGAAATATGCATAAATTGATCAATTCTCATTCTTTCCTTGAGCTTCTTAAGTCCTATTTATAACTAAAGATGTCATCTTGACCATTGTATAAAGTTTGGAGCGGTTGGGTTTGAATTTGTGACCATTCTAACATAGTTCCCGAAGATGTCGAACTTAACTATTCTTCAGGTAGAAGTTTCAGTAGAACTTCTACTCTAAGCATAATTATCCTGCAAAAATCAAACAGTATATACATGGATATATGAACCCATTTTCAGTGGGCTACACTTATATATGATCCATTTGGATTATCTTGGCCTACGATTTAATAACTCTTTTTCATGTAGAAATTTTACCAGAACTTCTACTCCAATTTTACTTAAACACCAGAAGTATTTCATTTTACTATTTTTGGGCCTCAACCTTTCGGTCCATCTTTCACTTGCTGGAATCTTTTGAGTCTTCAAACTTATGGCCCAACTATCTTTTATGACTTACTAAAATACATCATATAATAAAAACTCATTTACATAAAGTAAGTCCAAATTAATTTTCTCTTAATATATTTATATTTCCTAATTTATTTTTTCTCTTGAAGACATTAAACTTCATATTCTAAATTATGAACTAATAACATCAATATTTCAACTATAAATTAAACATTTATGAATATCAAATTCATCTTTAACATAGAAACACATCAAACTCATAAATTATGCTAGACAAATTAATCAATTTTATCTTATATCAAATGTGTAATTTAACCTATTTTTACTTGATTATCATTTATTATTATTTATTATTATTTTTTATCACTAAAATATATTAAATAGACATAAGAGGTCAATAATTATTATAAGAAGAGCGCGGGGTTCGATATGCGAGTGCGTAGGAGTATCAGTCTGGTCTGGAGGCGCATTTAATGTCTTTGACTAGATATGAGGAGGGCGACAACGTGTTAAACAAGAAAGAGATAAACTTAAGGTGTTGCATTTAGGGTCGATTCGTTGGCTAGTCTTTGCCCGAACTATATGGGCCGAGTTGCTTCTACTGGAACACCATTAAGTAAAAAAATTTTATCTGACTCAAACTCATAAATATAATAAAATTGGGAAATTTTAATTTTTATTCTAAATTAAAATTTAGAATTGAATTTTATCACATATCAAATATATTTTAACTAATAGAAATACGGTTAAAATATATTTGTAAAAATATTAAATTTTTAATTGATTGAGAATTTGAGATTTTTTTGCAAAAAAATAGCGCTATTTTTGTGAGAAATTGATTTCATTTTGCGAAAAAGATAAATTCAAAGGAGGAAAATCTAATGTTTCAGAATATATTCAGATGTATCCATATGTAACCAAATGTATCCAAATGTCTTCAAATTACAAATTTTTTTATATAAAATTGAATTTAATAAATTTTTTATATAATATTTTTTAAATTAAATACTTTTAAATTATAATTTTTAATATAATTTTTATAATTTTTTCTATAGACTCCAAGATGTATCCAAATTTTGATTTTTATATAATTTTTTATAATTTTTTTATAGTATTCAAACGTATCCAAAGGTATTCAAATATATCTAAAATTTAATTTTTATATAATTTTTAATATTCTCTATATGTATTCAAATATTTTTTGATGTATACAAATGTATCCACAAATTTTCAAAATATGTCCATCCATACACAAACTCAATATAATTAAAAAAAGTCAACAAAAATCAATAAAACAAACTAAATAAAAATAATTAATTTTTTCTCATTTTTAAGAATAATAATTTTTAAGAATAATTAATAATGACATTTACATCTAAACTTATTTATTGTTTAATAATAATTACTAATAATTAATAATAATACAAATTCACTTATTTATTTATTAATAATTAATAGAGTCTCAAAATATCTCTCGTGTATTTATATATATTCTAAAAATAATAACATTTACATCTAAACATGACAGGATGAACTTGAAAAAAAAAAGTCACATTAACAAACAATAAAAAAGATTTTGATAATAATAATTTTAAAATAAAATGGCATTTTTGTAATTAATGCAAAGTGAGTCATGATAGGGTTTTCCAACCCTAACAGATCTCACAGCCGCGACGCGCCGTCCCTCCACCCGCAGACGCTGCCGATCGCCGCTGACATCTCACCGTATTCTAACTCAATGAAGGACGAATGCGACACGAGAGAGACCGACGAGGACGAAGACGACGGTGGAAGACGAAGAAGGACCGGACGACGGGGGAGAGACGAAGCGGCGGAAACTGACGCAATAGAGGATATCGAGGCGTCGTCGAGACCTGTCTCGTTGAAGGTCGTGATCTTGATGGACGGAGGAAGAGGAAACAAGAAGCGATGAGGGGAACGAGAGACGAGAGAGAGAGAGAGAGAGACTGAATAGATGAGCAGCGGATGGCGGCGACGAGTGCGGCGGAGGGTGGTGGAGGTTGTTTGGCTGCTGTTAGGGTTTCCAGAATGAGAAGAGAGAGAACAGAAAGCGAGTAGAGAAAGAAAGTAAGAGACACAGAGCGGAGAGAGAAAATTGAAGAGAGAGAATGGAAAAAATAATAAACAAGATTATGACGAAAAAATCGCTTTTATTTGAATTAATTTGACAATTTTAATAATCATGTTTTTTTTGGTATTTATCGACTCAAATTTTATGTATTCTGTCATTTTTAACAAATATGAAATTTATATTTGTATTTGTCAAAATGCGCTAATTTATATTGACGTGTAGAATAACTTTGCTCAATAAAATTTTAGTAACCCTTCTTCAACGATTGCTAACGTGTTCGTGATTCTTTGGGGAACATGGTCAGACAGAAATAATAATGTAGGATGGAGGAATAGCAACAGGTCTGTTTTTACTGTAAGACAGCAAGCTTTGAAATATTAGATCAATGGAAGATAGTTAAATTCATGAAGAAAAAGCGATTCTCCTCTGTCTGTAACACTGATGTGGCTAATTCATGAATGAAACTCCTCCAAGTGTCATGAAAATTAATATTGATTGTGCAATGCAGAGCACAATGGGTCAGAGATGGAGTGAGATGGGTTCGTAGAGATGTTTAATTTTCCTTTTTTGGGAGGAAACAAGACTTTTTCACTGTCCAAATAAGAAAAATCGAAACATACTAAGCTGCGCAATGATTCGTTTGTACATGTTGCATATGCCGTATTCCACTTTTTTCCCCCATCAGATTATGTCCATTCCCATCATCCGCATAATGTAATCCCGGTTCATTTGTTTCGATGAATTAATAAGACATCAATCTGCATTGCCTAATTTATTACCATTTACAGATTACACAAACAGCAAGAAGTTGAAGCCTTGCGGCGTTTTCCAGACTCCATAGAAAGATCAAGCATAATACATGAACAGGCTATTTCCAGAAGCACAAGCTATGAAATTCATAGTTGGATGCCATGCCAGGTGCAGCATTTTGGAGCTTGAGTCACAAGAGAACTCGCTGCCTCCTGAATTTGAATTTTCATGCCCTGCATTGTGTTGCAGAAAGAAATCCAATTACAAAACATAAAGATAAGATTGAAAGCACACAAACTTATGTGAAGTTATCATCAAACCTTGCCAATGGAATCCACAAGCCAAGTTGCTCAAGGATGACCTTCTTGCCCTTGACAACGAACGAAGAAGTGGCTTCCTGTTTTGCAGAAAGAAAAGCACATTTCTAGTGAGCCAGAAGCAAGATGGTCGGATTAAACCTTAAGCCTTTATATAGTGAACCACTACCAAAACTATTGATGTATATTCTCAAGGAAAGGTACTCAAGTGCCATTGAAGACATTGGCCTCTTTGCCATTTCAGCAGAAAGCCGGAAATTGTTTCCCAGTGTGTGTGTGTGTGTGAGAGAGAGAGAGGGCTGAACCTGTTTGGATTTTTTGTAGCTTCTATTGTGATTCCTTCATCATTTCCAACTCCATGCGAGAATATACGCAAAAGATTGCTAAGTCAAAAACATGTAGCTAATGTCACAAGAACTGCTATGGCTTGGTAAAGACAAGTATCACAATCCAAAACTTATAATGCTATAACAGTTTAAATGGGCAAACCTGTAAGATCCTGTAGCAAAATTAAGTCCATCTCCACTGATGCAGCACTCAAATTTATCAAAGATGGAATCATTGTTATACAAATCGCATAACTACAAAAGACATATCAAGTCAATTGCCGTGAAGTGATATCGGTCATTTTGCAACAAATAACACAACTTTACAGCTAAATTTTACGACACATTTATGACATCTCTAACCCAAAACTCTATTTTACAGCAACTTTTCACAAAAATACAGTATTTACAATAAAAACATCTCTAACCCACAACTCTATTTCTAACTTTAAAAAAAAATATTCTCTCAATATTCTTTTTAAATCACATTTTTTACTATTATTTTTTTACAAACTAAATATAAAATTAATTTTTTCTTAATTATTTGTTTAAAAAATTAATTGTGTTTTTTTTTAAAAAGAATAAAAGCAAAACAAAAAAAAAATTGCTCTTTGCTACAGTACCACGTGGCAAAACTGAAAATTCCACACAAAACTGGTGCTAGGTTGGAGAGGCAACCAGCACCAGTTTTGTATTTTCCACAAAACTAAAGTGGGGTTGGAGTTGGTCTTAGGACATCTCTAACTTAAAACTCTATTTTATAGTAAGTTTTCGCAAAAATACATTTACAGTAAAAACATTTCTAACTCACAACTCTATTTCTAACTCTAAAAAAAATATTCTCTCTATATTTTTTCTAAATCACATTTTCTACTATTATTTTTTCACAAACTAAATACAAACTTAATTATTTCTTAATTATTTGTTAAATAAAATTAATTATTTGGTTTGACAAAATAAGAATAAAATTAAAACAAAAAATAAAAAAATTGCTTTGTTACAGTGCTGCGCTTTAGCAAATCTCAGAAAAAGGCACAAAATTGAAGTTGGGTTGGAGAGGCAAAATCTGCACAAGTTTTGAGCTAAACTCAATTTTTGGTCCCGGTTGGAGTTGGTCTTATAGATGAGGATAAAAAAATGAGATGAACAATAATTATTCCTTAAACTAGCTTGAAGAAGTATCATCAAGAAAACCTTGAGGGAGTTTTAATTACGAGGATCTGTAGTAAATGGGTACTCGCTAATAGTTACGTCTTTTTTCTACCAAATAATGGCCTTTTATGAAATTTAAGATGAGCAACAGCTATTGAAAAGCTTTCCACGTAAAAGCTTATATTAGCTAAAAGGCAAACTTCACTTTTTCCTCTTTTGAGCTAGAAACCACGGATGGGAAAATTTTCTATTTGATCGAGACCACCTATCACTTGCAGCAGTATGACTAAATAATACAATGTATATTCTTTTCCTCACTTTAAACTTGACCAATAATAGAAAGAGGAGAATTCAAAACTATTGTCGGGAAGGAATGATCCCAGGAAAATAAATTGAACATTCGACCTACCGGATTAGAACCAGCGACCAAGAGGATCATTCCTCTGCTCTAGCCACTGAGCTAAGGTCGACTTTGACTAAAAGCTCCTATGCGAATTCAAGAGTGATTCACACTAAACCAACAAATGGAAAAGACAACAAAGGTATCTAGAAGACAGGGAGACAGGAAAAGAAAAAAGAAGTCCGCTTTCATTATGCTCATAATGTTTAAAGCACTAGCAGCAGTTCACTGTACTTTGTTGATTTGATATCATGATCACTGTATTGATGCAAACTCAATATAGAAATTCAACATCATCAGGAAAATATTGACAAAAATATCTTCATAGATTTGACACTCATTGAAATGTCATTTCCCAGAATGGAACGCTCATACCTTTGGGCCTAGGTCCTCGTGAATCTTGAATACTGCAACTGGGGATGAATCCATGCGTATGTCCCACAGCTAAATCAATAAGTAAAACAATCAGCTTGTAGAGAATAGTTGTAATCTATGCTCCATCAAATAAAAATTATAATTAAAATACTGTCAACAAATACATATGATTTTCTAATCATGATAAAATGAATGAAAAAGTGCAACATAGAACCAA
>CAODLS010855073.1:0-15313 GCA_948243855.1 Flueggea neowawraea
TGGATGAGGAAATCCCCACCATTGATTACTCCATGCTTTTTTCTGATGATATTGATCAAAGGTCCAAAGCCCTTGAACGCCTCAGCAAAGCTTGTGATGACTATGGATTCTTCTATGTATGAAACCCTACGTTTTGAAAACATTTTTGCAATTTTTTTCCTACTAATTAGTGCAATTCCTTTTATGAAACTTCGTAAATAGTACAAAAAACAACCAATAACTCATATATATATATATATATATATATATATATATTATATTGGCTACTATGTATCTTAAATTGAACTCTTTTACTCTTTACACGATTCTAATATGACAGTACCACTAAATTACAAGTCTATTTGTACCATAATTTATATTTTGATTGTCTACTTAAAGCATGAATGAGTTTTTCTTTTTTTACTATGGTGGATATGCAGCTAGTGAATCATGGTGTGCCAGATAAAGTGATCGAAGGTGCACTAAATGGAATCGCTGGTTTCTTCGAGCTCACAACGATGGTGGAAAGCAGGCAATATGAGAAAATTAAGGCAACAGATAGAATAATGTGGGGACTAAATTCACATGCCGAAGAAAATAGGGAATACCTTAAGTTGGTCACACACCCCCGATTTTATTGTCCCTCAAGACCTGTTGGCTTTAGGTACTTCTCCACAATTTTTTTCTCACACACACATATATATATGCCTATTCCACTTCGACAAAATATAATATCAAACAAAAAAGAACTATATGAAACTTATAGAATATTCCTATAAACTCAACTAAATGAGTAATAAATTAAAATTTTCAAATTAAAATCTTTTAATACCTATGTCACACTGCCTAACTCAAAACATAATTAAATATTCAGACTTCAAAATTAAAATTTAGGTTAGCTTTTTCTATAAACAAATGTTTCTATCATTTATTGATAATAATGCTAATGACTGATTTTTCTTTTCTTTTGGGAAAAAAAGTGAGGCTTTGGAAGAGTACTTCAGGAGATTTAATGATGTGAAGATTGGCTAGCAAGGGCAATCTCAAAAATATTAGGACGTGAAGAGAACTACATAGAGAAGGTGTTTAAGTTGGAATCAGGTCTTGATGTGGCAGCAATGAATCTTTATCCACCAAATTCCGAGTCCAAAGGTGCGGTGGCAGTGCCTTCTCATACCGACCCTGGTTTCATCGTCTCATTCATTCAGGATGTGAATGGTGGCCTCCAGGTCCTGCCTCACACTGGAAAGTGCAACAATGTCTACATTCCTCGTAATGCGTTCTTGATCCAACTTGGTGATCATTTGGAGGTAAACTCTTCAGCACTTCTTTGGATTGTTAATTGTTTTATTTACATATGCCTTTCAATTAATAATTAGTAAGCACATAGTTAAAAAGTAATGGATTTATAGTTCATTCAACTCTAATCTTAAAAAATCAATAATTTGAAACTTGATCGAGTAAACTCAACGACTTGTCAAATAATTATAGCTACATACTAATGGGTTTGTAGCTCATTAGTATTGAATTCAATTTCAAACATCTTTGATGGGCACAAAAATAAAACTACTTATAAAAAAATCATAGCCACATGATATTATTTTCAATTTACATCTCCATGGAAATAATTGACTTAATTTCCTAATCTCCAAATACTTTACGAAATTGGGCCGTTATATATATATATATTCAAAGATCCCTAGCTTTTGATATAATATCTCCTCACTTTTGAAGACCACCTCATTTAGTCTTGATATAGTGATATTATTTTTTGTCAACTACATATGACTGTTATGGTGGAAAGATTGGTGAGAGGGAGAGTCAAAACTTAAAAGAGAAATAAACAATTGAATACATCCTGAGACTAGCATTGTTTATTTCACTACAGTAGTTATATTTAACTAAAAAAAGAATATGTTTTTATTTTTACTAATAGATTTGTAATTTACTGATATTAGAATTAACTTCTTAATATTAAAAAAATCATAAATTCGATCCTCAGTTGAAATAAATAAAATGACTTATCATAAAAACAACTAAGAAAAAATATAGTGACTAAATAAAATAGTTTAACTTGCCAAACAGTGATACATCCTAATTAATAACAAATGGCAAGTAAAAGAGCCATATCCATCATGTGGTGTTAGACAACAACAAGGTTAGGCGAATATCTTTGGCGACGCTTCATGGACCGTCGTTGAACGCATTTGTAAGTCCGGCGCCAGAGTTTGTGGATGAGCATCACCCACCGGCTTACAGAGGGATGACCTACAAGGAGTCATTGGAAACTGATGGTCATGATGAGATCGAAGTGCAGTCATCCATTGAACTTATTAGACTTTGAAATTGCTAAGCAGACCACTCATCATATAAAGATAATTCTATGTCAAATGTTTAATGACTGAAATCTTAAAAAAAGAATGGCATTTTGCCTCCGACTGGTTTTCACTAGTATGTATTTAGCTTGTGCTTGTAATTAAGGGGTAGGCCCTAGTAATATCTAATAATAATAGCATGCATGTATCTGTGTAAATGCATGTTACACCACTATCTTGCGAATCTTGTTAATGCTTCAACATACCAAAAACAGACTTTATAATCTATCATAGTTTAGCATCTGGATCATGGGATGGGAAGAGTTACCAATTAAAAGATCATATATTAATATTTGTATATGTAATATTAATCAACTTAATCTTTTTACATCATGTAATCCAGAGAGAGAGTGAATTTTCTGGGTTTATACATATCATGAAGTCGATTCTGGTTATGATTTCTATGGAGTTAGATTTTGACTTAATCACAAGGTTCCCAATGTAAAAGTTTTCTATTTGTGAATATAACATCAGCATTTTTTTTTGGGTATCTATATCGAAAATTTTATTTTCATACCGGATCATCAAATTTCATTTTGCAACTTTGTGGTTACCAATCTGGTATATATGCTTTATTAGATTTATTTTGAATCAGATTTGTGTGAGAAAAAAAAAGAGAGATTTGAAAGATCACCGGAACGCCACCGCTGCCTCCGTCGTCATTGCGCGTTTCGCTCTTCAACGTCGTTTCAGTCTCCTCGTCGCCGCCAATCGTGTCATTGTCGAGGACGAAACGTCCGGACTGTCGTTCGTCTCTCTCCTTTACTGTTAGCTGCCGTCTTCGCTATTCCGTCGTCCGTTCTTTTTTTCGTTGCAACGACCCTTCAACTCCGGAGATGTGCAATCGTCTTCGCTGTCCGTCTTTGCCATCATCCTCGCTGCCGTCATTGTCTTTGCCTTTTTTTGCTTGCTGTCGGCGTCGTCGTTCGTGCTTGCTGTCTTCGTTGCCGTTTGTCTACGTCGTCTTCTCCGTCCGCCACCAGTCGCGCCATCAGATCTGTTCTGCTGATTAACTTAAGGTTTCAAAAACACTAGCCTCAACCTGATGAGGAAGACAGCGAAGCGATTTGTTCTCTGCAAAAATGTTATTTCAGTTCTTAACATTTTACAGAACTATAAAGCAGACCCTAAAAGGTTTCCTAACTCCTTACTGATCTGTCAACATTTACTTTTTCCCGATTAAGCCCCTGAACTTAATAAATGTCTCATTCTCACCCTAAATAATATTTGAAAACCAATTCAAGGCTTTTTGAAAGTTTGTTAAATTTTTTCAAAAATTTATTTAAAAACATGTTAAATAATTGTTTAATGACTTGGTAAATGTCTATTGAATACCATTGACAATTATGAATATCAATTGAATACTTTTTGAATATTTTTGTTGAATACCTATTGAATACCATTTGAAAACTGATTGAATATTATTTATTATTATCTGAAACCTATTTTGAATATAAATATTGGTTTGAAAAACTTTCGACTGACAATCGAATACTATTTGAATGTTATTTTTGTTGAATTAGTGAATACAATTTAAAACTGATTGATTTTTTTTTTTAAAAAAAAAAAAGAGAGCGGCACCTCATCAATTTATTGATAATCCTCACTTGTGGCGGATGAATATCGTGGTTATAGCATGAATCAAAAAGAAAAAACCGAAATGACATACAAAATAAAATCAACTAACAAGAAAAACCAAAACTTAAGACAAAAACACAAACTGACACATAAAACTCAAACACAAAGTCTATCCTGAAGAGGAACATTCCAGTCCTATACCAAAATATCTCTCAGCCCTGTAGGAGGATGATCCAAAACATGAAACCCTCTAGGGAGTGAGTATCTATGTTTACAGAGCCAATCTGTTGCACTATTGCATTCCCAGCACACATGAGTAATCTTGACATCTCAGCTCTTCTTCAAAATCCTCTTAATTGCATCAACTAAGGCCCATTGCTGATTCACAAAGACCTCCTTACGGTTAATCATACTGATTGTCGTACTGTTGTCGCTTTCCACACATACTTTCTTGAAACCCTTAGCCTATGTCAACTCAAGGCCTTCATAAATTTCCCATAATTCTACATTTAAAGGACTACATTTTCCAAGGTTCATAGCAAAACCTTGGATCCAAGTACCATTCTCATCCCGCATAAGACCAGCGGTCGATGCTTGTCCATTCGTTAACAGATGTGAACCATTTGTATTAAGTTTAACCATACCCAACTGAGGGGGTTTCCATCCCAGAGCCACTCTGTTGTGTCTCCCCATCTCATTTATCCCTTGTAATCTTTTAGTAGCTTCGTAGACGTCTTTGGCATGAATCTTGATTCTCTCACTCATCATGGTGATGACTTTCTATTTGAAAATGCGTTCATTATGCCATTTCCAGAGGAACCAGCATGTCACACCAAAAACTACATTCCAAGGGGTTCCCTCACTACTCCTGTTATCCTTTGTAAGATTACTAAGAACCCACGTCTCATCATTTATATTAAGAAACTCCACAAGAGAATCCTCCTCAACCAGTTTGCTCCAAATAGCTTGGGCATAGATACAACATTTCATAATATGGGCCCAAGACTCAACTTGGTCTGGGCAGCAATCACAACTAGAGTTGGTAGCAATATGTCTCTTATATCTCTGTTCATTAGTCAATAAGGCATTATGAAGCAGAAGCCAGAGGAAAGTACGTACCTTTTAGGGGCCATTAAAACGCCATACTATGTTCCACTTTTCACTTGCACTATTCCAATCAGTCTTCCCTAGCAATTCATAAGCTGAGGCAGCAGTGAAATTACCTCCACTTGTCTGATGCCAATAAACTTGGTCCTTCCCATCAGCTGTAGTAGGCGGCTTTATCCCGGCAATCATGTCAACAATATCATTAGGTAAAATATTTTGGAAACTTTCCCAGTACCAATTACATTTGTTAATGGCATAGTGGTTAACAGGCTTGTCTCTGCATTCTTGATCAATCTCATTTATCGCTACTTCAATGAGTCTTATGTCTCCAACCCACACATCTTCCCAAAACTTCACTCGGCTACAACTACCCACAATCCAACGTAGTCCTTCCAGCATTCTCGGCCAAGCTTTGGTAATACCTTTCCAAAGGTGGGAGCTCCTCCCCTCAGACAGGCTAAGTGTAATATCTCCCTCTTCTTTCGTATACTTTCCTCTCAATGCCTGAACCCATAATTTATCTTGATTTGCTATAAGTTGCCATGTAAGTTTCATCATGAACGCCATATTACACTATCTCAAAATTTGAATTCCCAGACCTCCACTATATTTTAGGTTGACAAACTGTCTTCCAAGAGATCAAGCTCATAGCCTTCTCATCTTTGTCTCCTCCCCACAAAAATCTTCTGCACAATTTTTCAATTTTCTTAATAGTACCAATTGGAATCATAGTCGTTTGCATAGTGTAGATGGGCAGTGTATTTAAAACAAATTGAATCAGTGTAGCACACCCAGCTAGTGACAGAATTTTTGCATGCCAAAATGTGAGCCTCTTCAAGACTTAATCGACCACTCCCTGATAAGTGTCTTTGTTCACCTGTTTGTGAAGCAACGGAACACCCAAATACCGACCCAGGTTGTCTTCCAATCTAAACCCCATCGATCTACTCAGACAACGTGCTTCCCGCGAAGAGACGTCCTTAGAGCAATACATGATGGACTTTTCTTTACTGATTATTTGTCCTGAGGCCACGCAAAAATCCCTAAGGACTTCATTCACACACAGGACATGGTCTCTTTGAGCCCTGTAAAATAACAAAAGGTCATCTGCAAAAAAGAGATAGCTAAGTGGAGGGCCATTTCTGCATAACTTTAACGGTTTCCACTTTCCCATTTCTCTTTGTTTATTAATAGCATAAGCAAGACATTCAATACATAAAACAAAAAAACAGGGGGATATGGGGTCTCCTTGTCTTATCCCTCTGGATGGGCAGAACTCCTTTGTTGGGGACCGTTCCAGAGAACTTGCATCGAAACAGTGGAAGCACAATTCATCATGAGTTTAATAAAGTTAGCAAGAAGAGAGGCTCCCCTCAGTGTATCTTTAATGAACTCCCCTCTGAGCCGGTCATATGCTTTTTGAAGGTCAATTTTGAGAGCCATATAACGTACCCCATTCCTTCTCCTCATAGAGTGTACTACTTCCTATGCAAGGATAACATTTTCTGTAATATGCCTTTCAGGAACAAAACTGGTTTGACCCTGTCCAATCAGCTCCTATAAAACAAATTTCAGTCTGTTCGTCATAACTTTAGTCACAATTTTATATAATACAGAACAGCGACTGATAGGTCTCAGCTGACTGTAGGACTCTGGGTTGTCCACTTTGGGTATGAGAACTAATATAGTTTTATTAAGCTCATTCGGAAAAGAGCCCTTCATAAATTCACCACAAATTCACAACTGAATCCCCAACTGTGTCCCACAGCTGTTGAAAAAAATACGCATTTATTCCATCATAACCCGCAGCTTTTGATGGACTCATTTCAAATACTATCATTCTAACTTCCTCAAAGGTAACTGGTTGCCCAGTTCGATCAATGTCTTCACTCTTTATCTTCGGGAATAGGCCTTTGTAAATGAATTCAGGTAAATCTTCATCATCTTTTGTAAACAACTCATGAAAGAACTCTACTACTCCTCGTTCCAGTTTTTCCTCATCGCAACACCAAGTGCTCCCATCTAACTTTAACATATCCATTTTTTTTGTTTGTTTCTGGCTTTGGTTTTGGCATGAAAGAATTTAGTATTTTGATCACCCAATTTAATCCAATCACATCTCGCCTTTTGATCCCAAAACAGTTCCTCCTGTAGAAGCACTTTCTCATACTCTTGCTGAGGATCAATAATAATCGCTCTTAAGTTTTCAGAATAGTGATTCTTAAGAGCTTTTTCCAGTCCTGAAAGACGTCCTTGTTGTACTTTGTTACGCTTGTCAGTATGGCCAAACTGAGTAATATTCCAGTCCTGTGCTGCTCTGAAAAAATGCTTAATTGCATCCAAGATATTTGAAGCCGCTCCAACTGTTTTTAACCAAAATATTAAACGAGTTATCCGTGACCCAGGCATTGAGAAATCTAAAAGGTCGACTGCTCTGTGCTCTCTGCGTTTGATCTATCATCAAAATTAAAGGCCTAGGTCCGAGTGGAACTTGGGTAAGTGTAGAACCGACGCATTCGGAAACATGTCCAAAAATTCTTGATTCCCAAAGAAGCAATCAATGCGTTCAAACAGATCCCCTTTAGCCCAAGTAAACTTCGGTCCCTGATTGAAGTTTTATTTAATACTATTTGAAAATTGTTTGAATTCTGACTGAATAATTTTTTTAAAACTTTTTGAACAATAATAGAAATAATATTTTATAAACTGTTCGAATATCAATTGGATATATTTTTGGAAAATTTTCAAATACCAATCGAATATTATTGAAAATTGATTAAATACCAATTGAATAATTTGGCATTCTCCTCTCTTTTTTCTATACATATTTTTGCATAAATCTATTCGTTTTCAATTACTTTTCAACTGAGATCGAATTAATTTTTAATTTTTTATCTTATATTTGTAAAATATTATTATCAATTAGTATTTAAATGGTATTTAACTGATATTATAGTATGGATATTCAGGTGGTATTTAACTAGTTTTTTTTTTTGTGAAATCAATAATTGTACAATTTATATTCAGTATGCTTACAAATATAAAAATTGGGTGAATATTCCTGCGGGTATATCCCTCCGTTTGCTCCTAGAGAGTGTCGTGGTGACATGCCCCTTGGTTACCGCCAAGTAAGCGAACATTCTGCGGCAGAGAGTAATTGCATGCATAGTCACGCCTAGCAGGGATGTAACCACCATTGATAGCCCCCGACTCTCCTTTTTGCTGACAAAAAAAATTGGGTGACTATGTGAGCAAATAAAAAAAGGAGGGTGGCATATGTATATTAATTGTTAAAACTTTAACGAGAAAACATGTAATTGCTCCTTAGATTTTTTTTTTCATTGTGAATTTGGATTTCTAATCAAAATTGATCTTAAGGGTAGTAGGGGTTTTGATTTTATTTTTGGTTTGTTTTAGATGGACCTTTTAAACTTTAAATAGCACAGTTTTGTGAGTTGCTCTTTCTATTTTCTCAAATATTCCCAAAAGTGGGCTGGATTATATTGCCTGGATTGCTTTGTGAGTTCCAACTAAATTAGACCAAAAAAATAGAGGGACCTGGCAAATACATATGTGACGAACTGTAAGCCCAATAAACGAGCACCATTGAAGAAAACCCATAATTTACTTGGCAACAGCTACACAAAATTCGGGTATCATTATTCCAAAAAACTTTATTCACATTTAATAATTACTAATATGGATTATGGCAAAGACTTTGGAATCATCAATATCTATATAATAGTAAGAGTTTTCTCAAATTTATAACAAGTAGCTTCTTAATTGATTGACAAGTGGTATAGAGTGTGCTATTTCTTAATATTTTTAAAGAAAATGACTTCTTTAATATCAATATATATATAATTAAAGTTTGGAATTTTTTCCAAAATTTTGAAGAGTGGCATTTTAACTGATTAACATGCGAAGACTTTTCTATAACAAAAAAAATTGGTATATGTATCAATATATACATTTAAATTAATATATATTATTTCACATATAAATATAGTTATATAAATTTAACGCTATAATGAAAAATTTGGTTTGTAAATTTAATATATAAATTTGTATTGCAGGTGATTTAAAATGAACTAGCAAAATGTCAATGTATTAGACTTTTTGAAAATAGAGAATTTGATTAAAACTTAATGATGATTTGATACTTTCAATCAAATTATGATGATGTTAGTTATATTAGTTTAATTCAATGCATGCATATATATTCAATTAATTAATATTACAATACATTAATTAAAATCTTTTATTTTAATGAATCTATATACTTCTCTAGAAAAGATAAATAATATATTTAATTCATGAAAGAATTATGAATAAAATTATAAAATTTCATAATAATTTTTAATATTCAATAGTTATATTATCTCTCCTAGTTTGCTAATATTTTGATTTTTCTCATTGAAGTAATCATTTTAAA
The DNA here is from genome assembly GCA_948243855.1 of Flueggea neowawraea. NCBI lineage: Eukaryota > Viridiplantae > Streptophyta > Magnoliopsida > Malpighiales > Phyllanthaceae > Flueggea > Flueggea neowawraea. The sequence continues at coordinate 9,475 of CAODLS010855073.1, forward strand.
AATATTTTTGAAAAAGAAATATATTATTTTACTGATTTAAATAAAAATATTGTAATTTACCGTGTGTAGCACGAGTATTACGCTAATTTTGAATTTATTTTGATGGAAAAAAATTGAGTCAGAATGAACATTTTTTTGTTTGAAGAGGATCCATGAACATGTTTAGTTCACAAAGTAATGGCAAATTTAGAATACAAGGTATTTATAAATTTTGTGTGATTTGACAATACAAGCTATGATTGTCCATGCATGGTTTAGAAGAATTAAATAGTATGTGTGTTGAGTTGCAATCGGAAACAAGTTGCCTAATGTTGTCGACTTCATGTTAAAACTAATACACACGCAAATCATCCCCAACATAATTTAATTGTTGTTTTAATCTCTCCACCTTTTGTAGACGATTCTTTTTCTATTCTCTTTTAAGTAGAATCTAGATGAATAGGCTTTTATGTGATTTTGAAAAGATTAGGCTATTTTATTTTTTAAAATAACATAAAAATAATGAAAAATTTTAGTGTTGTATGAACAAATTTTTTATTTCTATTTTTTAATTTTAAAAAAAATAAAAAAAATTACAACTAAACAGACCCTTAATTTCTCCATTAGGCTTTAAAACATATGGAGAGAGAGATATTGTCATAATTTATAGTGCTATTAAAATCAGTTTCAGCACTTAAAAGTCAAAGGTTTTGATTTACAGTGGAACGTCAATGTATAAAATAAGATTAATTTTTACAAAGAAAAGGATAATTAATTACTACTTTAAAAGGTGCTTAATTTCTGAACAAATCTATTTTCTTGAAGTCGCTGCTCTTGGATTGGAGTGGTCATAGCTATACTCTTCAAATATCCATTAATTTTCAAGCTATTTTTTTCATGTTCCTCATTGTCTTCTAGATGTTTTTTATTTAATTTCGACGAGTTATCTTAACGAGATAGAACCTTCTCTTCTGCTGAACTATTTCTCTATTTCTTAAAACAAAATGTCAACTTCAAAATTAATAAAGATGAAAATTACATCAGTTGACAAACAAACAATAATATTGGTAAGACCACATAATTTCAGAATCATGTTTGATGTTTTTGTATATATGAAGTTATCACATATAATTTATTCGATCAAATAAAGCAGAAAAAGCATTCTCCAATCGGTTTCCATGCTTAGAAGTCTGGCATTTTGATGCTGAAACACACTCATTCAGATTGTTTTATGTTTTCCACCTTTATTGCTTCAATTCAATTATTCATATTTTTTTATTGATTTACGAACTTGGTTGCAGACGCAGAGCCAGCGCCCCCACCGGAGACCCGATTTCCTCTTAGTACCCCCCTCGGCACCCGGACTGCCCCCAGAAAACCTACGAGGCTTTCCCCCCTGTTTTGGTGACTGGTGCAGAGAGGTCAAAGCTTGAGCAAGGAAGAGAAGCCCCAACAGAGAAGAAGCCAAGGAACACAGCGAACGACGACGTTTCTCAATTTTTTTAAAAATAATGTCTCTAGCGAACTACAGGTCGTTCCAAGCGAAACGACCTGTCGTTCGATGGAGACAAAATTGTCTAAAACCAGCAGCGAAGGAACAGAAACAGGAAATAGAAACCCTCTCTTCTGCGTTCTCTTCTCGCCGATTTCCCTCCACAACCAGTCTCCTCCACCAAAGTGACTTGCCACCGCCGCCGTTCACCTCTCCCTCTTCTCGCCGACGCCGCCCCAACGTTCAGACAATCCTAACCCTGTCACTGCTTGATTGGAATATGCTGCCTTCACTATTGCTTAAAGTTCAATTCTAATCCCAAGTTAAAGTGAAAAGGTCAAAAGTAGTGATCATAAAACCCGGAAAAGTTATGTTTAAAAAAAAAAGAAAAATTATCACTCTACTTGGTTCTTAAGCCATACCGGAAATCAGGAGGGAGTTTTTTTACAACATTTTTCTTATAAATCACTTCAGTTGATCCTATTATTAATCGAACCTATAGCCTCACAATGTGAAATTAACTTCAGTATCAATAAATTAAAAATTTATTAATTTTTTATACAGTATTTTTTGTTAGTTTCATTGAAAAATCAATAAGAAATAATATTAAAGTAAACTTTAATATTAAAAGACTATAATGTATAATTTTTGTAAAAACAAATAAAATGAACTATAAAAAAAAACAGCGAAAGATGTGGCAATAAAGATCATCAGAAACATGGCAACTGGCAATATTGCATAAATATGTCACATTCAGTGTCACCAGCTTATGACGGCAGAAATGTTTCAGTTCATACTTGCATTTATTTGAATGCAGTTCCAGTTTCTGTTACTCTTGATTTGTCCACCAAGATTTTCAGGATTGATTTTTTACAACAGTGACGTTTCCAGCAATTCCTCTAGAATGCTGACACAATCAACACCACAAATAAAGTCACAAAATATCAGCCTTTTGATTTTATCTTTCCAAGATTTCTTCTCTTTCTTTTATTTTTTTTTCCCCCTCTCCGACCTCACTAGAAAAATCTGGTAAAAGATGATTGTCAATTAAAGACTAATGGCAATTACAGAGGTCCAAAGCATCGGTACAATATGGAAATCCTACAAGTCATATACGACATAAAGATCTCTTCACCACTAAACTTGTAGGTGTCGAAGCAAATGATTTTTTTGGGTTACTTGCCGTAGCAGACTAATAAGCTAATTTATGTTCATGTAGAAACATTTATGAAAGCAAGAAACAAGATTAACTTCGCACTGAGAAAACCCTGTAGAGATTCATAAGAACAAAAAAAAAAAGGAAAGAAAAATAATTAATAAATTATGACAAATTCTTCAAGCATCATCAGCAAGAATATACACTCCATACTGCAAATCTTGGTGGTGGGTTTCTTGTATATACCGAGATTAAGCCATTATTGCAGAAGGGATCACAAGCAAAATCATCTCCACCACACTTTCGTTTTCTTAGGAAGAAAGAAGCTATTGGCTATGCAGTAACTTCGGAAAGTGAATATTATCCATAGAAATCACACCATTTATTCTGCTCTCTTGCCTCTCCTAGTGAAAATGAAAGTGCAGCAACCACCCCTCATTCGCCTGCATTGTAATCAACCACCACATATTAAGACTTAACTGAATTACCAAGTACCATGTACTAATCATATCTTTGAATCTTAGCCAAATTTGCCCTGATTTTGAAATCAAGAAAAAATTGAAAACCATCCAAATTTGTGCCCTGATTTTATGGTCGTGATCTTGACTCGTTAAATTATAGATTTAGACAAAGCAAAAAGGTTCAGAAACACGAATCCTAAAAATCGAACCAAAATTCCATAAAATTAAGCAAGCAAGCTAAAAACAATCAAGTTACTCATTTTGGTTCCTCTGCATGATCCCCCGTTTTTCTCTCTCTGTTTTAGCATACCCTGCTCTGTTTCCCGGATAATATCATAATTAAACAAAAATTTTCTTGATATCTCAAAGATATCTTCAGACCAGATTTCATGAAAACCACTGAACTAACGGGAAAATTGAGAGATTTAATTTCCTTATTAGACACTGAGCTTTTTGTGAAACTATCAAAAGTTTAATTTAAGAAAAAATATACCTGCTGCTGTTTCTGCTGCTACTTCTGCTACTGCTACTCCGACTGCTTTTAGAGCTTCCACTATTACTACTAAAGCCACCACTCTCACTCTCTCCAGAAACCGAATATCTGTTCTTCCACCATTCTTGATCCACACTTTTTGCAGATCCCTCAAACAACAAAGGCCTTGGAGAAACCCTTCCATCTTTACCACCACCATTAACACCACTATTACTATTACTCTGCTTCTGCTTCTTATTCTTCTTCTTCTTCCCTGACCCCCAAGAAACCGGAAACACCATCTTCAAAAGAAACCCTCCATTGTTAGCACTTCCACTTCTATTCATGTTCACCCTCCTTGTTGCCCTCTTCCCACTTTTTTCATTCTTTATACTGTTTCTTTCTTTACTGAAGCTTTCTTCTATACTTTCTTGCTGTTTAGCCTCCTGAATGATCGGGTGCTCCACAAGATCCCTCAAAGAAAGCTCATAGCAACCTTCAGGCATCTTACTCACCATCTCCATCATCTCTCTCTGGCCTCTGACAATCGCTTGTGTTCTTGATGAAGGTGACAAGCTTCGGAAGTGGTGGTGCCGATGAGGAGGGGTTGTTGGCGGACTACTACACCACAAGGGTGGCGTGGAAGCACCGTCTTCACCATCATCGTCACGGGTTCTGGTGTTATTAACAAAACCCTCCTTGGAAATTGCATAATTCTCTGTTTTTTTTCTTCCTAGGCTGTAATTTTTGGCACCATAAACGTTGTTATAGCTGCGGTTGTCTAGTCGGATGTGATCGGATAAATGGGCAGGATCTAACATGTTTGTTTCTTAATGAAGAGAAACGATGGATGAGATGAGAGGTTGTGAAGTGAATTGTGAGTGTTGGTGGTGGGGTGTTGTTTTGTTTTGAGAGGAGAGGAGAGGTTGTTGTGGAGGCAATTTCATCCCCATTTGTTTATAGGTGTAAATGATATATATATATTACAAACATTTCTCTCTCAAGAAAATGAGATTATCAATTTTTAAGATTAAAAACGACTAGAATAATATCTTTTATAAGTTATTTTAGTTATTCTTACTAAAAATTTGTCATATGCGGAAGTTTACTCTAATAATTAAAATATTATTGGATTATATTTTTCATCTTAATTATAAATGTTTAAATTTTATATCTATTTTTAATAAATATTGATGTAATTTTGTATCCATGAAAAAGTTAATAAATTAGTAATTCATTGTTATTAGAATTATTTAATCTATTTTATTGAAAGATCAAAATTATAAATTTTAAAAATAAATAAAATAACTTATAAAAAAATATGTGCAAGAGGATTTTGTATTTTGGATAATTATTAAGTTATGAATATATATTAATAGGAGTGTGTCGTTTTTTTGGTAATTAAGTTATAAGTGAGTCATGGGATTGAGAGGTTAAGGAGTTCACAAAAGTCAAGGTATTCTAGATGTGGGATGGAAGTAGGGTCAAAATTCATTTTCCATTTTTCTATTTCTTTTTGTCTTTTGAGGGATTGCTTTGGCCTTTTGTCATTCTTTTTATGCGGAAGGAAAAGACAAACATGTCCTCTTCTTTCGTGTTATTTGACTTTTAGCTGTATATTGTGATCACAAGTATCTTAGTTTAATTTGTTTAGAAATTATATATGGAATAGATGAAGCTAGAATGTTGTTCAGAATCGCAGGTTTTAATTTCTGAAATACAGAAACTTGAACCAAATTATGGTTTTTATTGTTTGGTCTGGTTTCAGTTTGGTTTAGTTTTAGTGTTGACCAATTTTAATTAGTTTTGATCTGTTTAACTGTTAGTTCTGATTTGGTTCGGTTTTCTCATTTTTTTAAAAAATTTTATTTTTAACCCTCTATTTTATCTCGTCAATTATTTTTTCGGTTTGTAAATTTTGTTATATTGAATAATTAACTATAGTACTAATAATACATTGTATTCCAATTTTTTTAATAATTTTCAAATAAATTAACTATTCTAGTAGTAATTACATCACATAATTTTAAACAAAATAAAAAAACTCATTATATTTTATTAGATGTCCTTACTTGTGGAAGAGGAATACCGTGGTTACAACACTGAATTTAATTATACAATTCAACAATTAACAATACATGATAAATTAAAATACAAAGCAAAAAAGAAAAAAAAAACTAAACTAATTTTCGTCATTGGAGTCAGAAGTGTTTGTTGTGGAAGCGTCATTAAAGAACTCCTCACCTTCGGATGATGATAAATGGAGTTGGTCTTGAGCC
>CAODLS010855392.1:0-12727 GCA_948243855.1 Flueggea neowawraea
TTAGTAAGTTGGTCCATTTTTCTCTTTTTCTTTCAAACATAGCCGTCCCTTTTCTCTCTCTCTCAACTCTCTCTTCTTTTCTGCCAAATTCTTCAAGGAATAAGGGAAAGGATACTTGATCCCTTCTCCATCCTTGTGATTATAAGGCTTCCAAGCTTGTTTTGAACAAGAGAACACGTTTTTCTCTTTATTGTTGTTCAAAACCGGATTGCTTGGTTTGAAAGGGCAGATTTTTGTGCTAGCACACTAGGTTGTTATATGTGTGATTTGGTAGAGAGGAGTAGTTGTTCTTCAGCAGTCCTTTAGTGGCATTTACAAGGTTTAAAGGGATCAAAAGCTTGTTCTTTTGGTTCGGCTCCTTTGGTGGTACAAGTTTCGGTTTTCTCACAACGTTAGGTATACTTCTTGATACCAAACTTTCTGTTTTGTACATGCATGTTCTTGGGTGGTTTCTTTTTGTTTTGGTTGACTAATAACCTTAAAAGACTCATAATAAACCCAACAAATGGAGTATTGATTCATATATTTGAATATGATTTGGAACGGTTTATGTCGGTTTGGACGGATTTAGGGTGTTTTTGAATTTTTTTCGTAGGGATTAGATTGCAAATTTACGACAGTTTGAGGTCTGAAATAAGAATATGGACTGTTTGGAGGACTGATTTGTAATTTTCCACTGGTGATGCGTGATGGGATTCTTTAGCTTGGCGTTCACGTGAGTTGAATGTCATTCAAGACACATAGGCTGTGTTTTCTGAATTTATATGTTTTTTTGTGTACTCTGACTTTGCCATGTAATCTGGACTAATTAAAGAATCGGTAAATCCTAAAATTTGGTTATGTGAGATGTGGATTAAAAACTCAGTATTTAGAATATTTAGATATGTTTAGTAATAATATTTGTATTATTTGTCTACTCTGCATGTTTGCTTGTGAAACATTATATGTACATTCTATTTGAAGTTAATTATATTTTCTATAATTATCTGTATGCTTTGCATGTTTGTCTGCTTAGGATATTTCTGATAAGAAAATCTGTACTTGGAATGTTAGGATATGATTAGTATTATTTGTCCGTTCTGTATGCTTTCTGGCTAAGTAAATTTATGTATAATTTGTTTTAAGATTTTTTTACATTTCTATATATAATCGTCTGCTCTGCATGCCTACTCTGCTCAGTCTACCTGCATGTCTGTCTATTACATGAGCTTTGGAATAAGTAATCAGTTGTCTGAATAATATATTATATATTTTAATATGCTCTAAAATAACCTCTTTTATTATTCGTTCGTTTGGTATGCTCGTTTGTATATATATAGAATATATATATTTATTTGATTATTCTAATCAATATTTATTATTCATTTCTTATGTATGATCGTCTACTAAGAATTTATCCCTATACTCTGTTTGGCTTAGGACACCCTATACTACGGGAGAAAATGTTGCCTTTGGTATAACGATACTCTGTGAAGACCTTGTTACCAGGATAACATGGTAACCCGTGTGTCCGACCAGACACACATGATTCTGTCTGATTTTGGTGGCATCAGTCTACACGTCTGCTTCTGATTATGTCTGCTTTTGGTCCTTTGTCGGGTTTTTTGATATATTAATTATCACATCTTACTGCCTAATAGTGTTTGGTTTTGAAGATTTGTTTGGTAACACACTAAAATTGTGAGACTGTGTTATTGATTATAGTCCTGTAGTATATTTTACTATGATCTGGCTAAGTATATCTTGCTGGAGCCCGTGGACTATAATGTTCGCAGATATACTCATATGATCAATTTTGTTATGGTTTAGATTTGAGACCCTTAGGGTGATGGGTACTGTTTTGAGCCCCTAAGACTGTCAACTATTTGACCCTTTTGAGTCGGGTACTATTTAGGCTCTGAAGGTTACTAGTATGTATGTGATCTCATTTGGCGTAGTTTCAATATAATATAAGTGTATGATCAATGATATTAGAATTTGTTCTAGAAACTCAGTATACATAGTATGTGGCATGTTATCTGAATTGCATGACGAGATTATGAACCTAGAGTTGTATGGTTAGCTTGGATGCAAATCTGGTTTAGTAATTATTATGTTTATTTGTTTGTATATTGTTTGTCTTATGTGCGAAATATTTTGAGAAAACGTTTTCAATCTAATATATACATATGTATGCATGTATATTGGTATTATATAAGTACATACATGTATGCATTATTTTTTAAAACTGTTTTCAAAACGGTTTATGTGATGATATAGAGTCGCTCTAGGTGTTGTCTCTCACTTCTTTTTGTGGCTTAACATTTTAGGTTATTTTGGAGTTAGTTTCCATCCAATTTTCAGTGGTCAGTGAGACATTTGGATTAGTAATGAATGTTTTTTTATTTGATCCTTTGTCTTTGTATTAGTGCTTCACACTGGGATATCTGTGGATTATTAGGTACTAAGTGTTAATTTATTATCTAAGATTACTTACTAATGTTTTTCACTTACTTTGGTTATAATAATTATATTTTGTTATATTTAATATTTTATATGTTTAATATTTTTTGTTAACTTATGTTTATTAAACTGGTCAATAAATGTTTTGATAAAACGAATTGGGTTGATAATTTGACTGTCCGAGATTTGTGTGAAATGGGTCGAGTTTATGGTTCGATTTACATTGTACGCCGGTTATGGTGCGATCTCGAGTCGTGACACTAAAGAAGAGACTCACTAGCTTCTTCTTCAACCTTTATTTTTGGCACCATGACATCACTGTTGAGTTGATTTTTGCCAAATGCGCTGTCCCAAATTGCACCACCACTCGAGCATAGCCTCCTGTTCACTGACCGCCGCCATCAAGTCTGTCTCCGTTGTCACCCAACAAACTCCTGGTCCAAAACCATTGTTGGAAAAAAATGATGCACACATAGAAAAAACAGAAAAAGATACAGAAGAGTAGGATAGAAATCAAAGACGCAAAAGGGGAAAAAATAGACTAAAAGAAGGAAGAAGAGAGGACAAATATAATTAAATTTAGAGTTGAGGACATAGAACACAGAATTCACAATGTTAGGATCGAATAAATTTAGTAGAGCACCAAGAACAAGGATGAGCTAGGAGGGATGCAAAAGAAAATTAAAAGAAAGAGGTGAGAAGAATCTGAATTTATAGGATTAAGAAGCCTAGCATCAAAAGAACATCTCAGTAAGTAAAAAAAGAGCAATCAAATATTTTTGAATAAATGCAGAGGTAATTTGCGTCAATTTTGGAAGTGTTCCAATTCAGAAGGAGAAATATATTCAACAAGTTAAGGCAAGATGATCAATTAAGAATCAAATGTTGTCAAATCAGGATGGTGTGAGCAAATTAAATGAAGAACACAAATTGTGGTTCGGAGAAATAAACAAATCGAAAATATTGGAAACCAAAAATTAAACTAAGGAATTCATTGAAAGATTCAAATGAAGACAAGAATTGGCCAAATCAACAGTGAATCCAGTCAAATTTCAATGCAAAATAGGAGGAAGAATTGGATGTGCAAATTAATTCGGTGATCAAGGGCTTGATTTTTAGAAGTATTTATGTTGATAAGATTGCCTTAAATTTGTGATTAATTCAAAGTCAAAATTAATGGCTACAATGTTCACATTTGTTTATCAACAAAAGTGGCTATAGTCAGTGATAAATCTTATCTTATCTTAACTTCAAAATATGGTTGGTACTTGGTTGTCATTTGTTGGCATATTTAGTTGTCAATATTTGTGGCTTAATGCCAACAGTTGATGGCCACTTGAAAGCCTATAAAAGGCAAGCCATAAAATCAATTTGAGATGGGTGAAAAAGACAGAAAAGTGAGAGTTTTGTTGAGAGAAAATTGTGAGTGAAGTTCATCATTCTAAAGTGAACTTTGAGAGAGGGTTGCTTTTGAGAGATTGAGTGTATTGACTCAAGCCAATTTTATAAACACTCTTTGTGCATTTCCTCTATAGTGAAATTTTGTTTTCTCTCAGTCCATGGATGTAGATCTTAAGCCAAACCACTTAAATTTGTTGTCTCTTTTTCTATCTTACTTATCAAAACGTTTATTTACCAAAAACAAATGAGACATAAAATAAGTTTATATGAAATCAAATATACATATATATATATATATATATATGTATCTAAATAAATGTATCAAAATAGTATCAGTATAAACATATCAAAAACCAAAGTGGCAATCCTGTAACCTAACAACATCCCGGTGTGGAGCTCTAAAAATACAAAAGAAGAGTCCGCACAAAAGGGCATCACTAACCAATAGACGTCTCACTGGTAATCAAGATGTGAAATGGTTGCCGAAACCAAAATCTGTGAACTTGAGATACATGAATCAACATATACAGAAAATAAAGGGGGTCAGAGACCAGTGATGAATAACAATCCAGACCACCTTATACGTGCCTCACAAAGATTGTTTTAAAAACAATTCAAAACTACCACGTGCAATATAGGTGGACAATATATACAAATATTTATACACGCTAATACATAGTAGCATTCAAAAATCATTTTCCAAAACGTTCGCAAACTAAGCAAACACCAGGCATGAAAAACATATCAAATACAGTTTCAGACTCAAAACATATATCATGAATATGTGACCATATCGAATGTGTGCATCTGGCACTAGAACATATTTGATGTGGACTCCGCCACTAACCAATAACACATCATGTGTTGAATCAGAACACATGGCTATCGGCATCCCTAGTAGCTGACATTTCTCAATTCAGTATACCAAAGACTACTACTACCCGTAGCACAGGTGTCCCATATTAGAAAACCAAAATCATGTTATACTATTACATAATATAAAATCAAAGTATGTGATTATCATCAAAATCAGTAAGAAGATATATAATTTATATATATCAATTTTAAAACACAGTTTTGATTATTAAACACATCATCAGTTTACTAATTAGCCAATTCTTAGATTAGTCCATATTCAAAATAGCATGTCTAGCATAACTAAAACAATAGTAGTTTTGAGACACAGCCTATGTGTCTGAAGCTACTATTCATTTACCTGGAAATCCAAGCGCAAACATTAGTCAAGCCTCACTCGTCTATGACTGGTCTCGCTGATAGGAACATGAAGCTGAACAAGCAAATATATATCAAAAGATATATCATAAATCAATCGAAATGCAGTATTGTGGCAATACCAAATGCATGATATGCAAATGCAAATGCGAACTGTTAAAGTCGCCGAAACTCATAATAGAATGATAATCTATCACTCTGAACCCAAGTCCAAAATCTAACAGTTTGATCCCCGACCAATGTAAAATTATGTTTTAGCCCCTGAGACTTGGCAAATTATAAAATGGTCCTTAAAATATTCCAAATCTAGTACTAAGTCCCTAGTACTTCAATAATAACTAATTAATCCTCAAAATCCCAAAGATAAGTAATTAGACTCTCTAATTCTACCAAATTTCATTTAACTACCTAAATGCATAAAATCACCTTTAATCCTTCAAAGGCAAATTACCCAAATGGTACAAATTTTGATTCAGCCAATAGAAATCAATTCCAATCACCCACATGGGTTAATATCGACCTCCTAAGCATGAATCCATCATCCTTTTCAAGAATCAAATACCAAAGCATCAAGAAATCTCAACATTAAATTCAGATTTCTTGATCCCATTGAAATCAATCATCAAATCACAACACCCAACTCAAATCCAAGTGTTCCTTACTCTAATCCATTAAGATATATCAGAAAAAAACTCCAAATATAACAAGAAATCCACCAAAAATCCGAACCTTAGCTCAAAAATAACCCATTTAGTTCAAACACAAAAACCTCCAAAACCAAACTTGAAATCCCATGATTTCAACCTCAAACAACCTTAATCTAACTGTATTCAAATTCTATAGCAATAGAAAATGGAAATCCAAACTAAATCCCTAATTTTATTCAAACCCTAGAATGGGTAAATAACCAAAAGAAGATATTAAGGAGTGTTTCTTACCTCAAGAATCCAAATATAAGTAATGAGAAGTGACAGAAGATGAAGAGAAATGGATTTGGGAGTAAATTCGGTGGTTGAGAGGAGTTATGGCCGAATGAGGTGCGGATGGGGGTATTTATAACCCTTGAGCGTTTAAACAGTGTGTTGTGCCAAAATCACCTAGAAAAGAGCATTCTACGTGCATAACACCCTTTCGACGCACGTAGGATGCCTCTTACGTCCGTAGTGGAATATACAATGAACGTAAACAACCTTCCTTAGCTCTCGGTTCAAATCCAGATCTAAGACTCTCAACCCAAATCTATGATCAACGTGCACAACATGAATAATACACTCGTAGCATGGTTTTACGTGCGTAATACTTGTTTTATGCGCGTAGACGAATGAACCTAATGACCTTCTACCATAAAACATCTCTTACGTACATAAGAGGTATGTAACGTATGTAGTAAGCCTTCAGCTTGCTTTACGCGTATAAAACTCCACTTCTAATACATCCCAAACTTAGGATCATTAACACCAACTATCTCGAGATCAACCAAACACCGAAAATCACCAGAGTAGTGTACAAACTAACTCTGAATACCCCAAATCACTATAGAGTCAAACAGAGTGCTATAAAAATCCTGTCGAAACGGGAGGAATATTACATACTTCCCCCCTCAAATGAAATTCATCCTGGAATTTCCAAACAAAGCAGGGTAAAGCTAAGATCAAACCTAGATCTCAAAACTAAACCTAATTCAGAAATCCAAACTCAAGCAAGGCTCGCAAACATGAAAAAATGCAATGCGAAAATGTAGACAATGTAAAAAAAATGAAATACACTGACCTATGAATTAGCAGAGCCGAACAGGTGCGGATATATGCATCGTATCTCATCCTCGGCCTCTTAATTGGCCTCCTCATTTGAATGATGTCTCCATATCACTTTCACGGAAGCAATCTCTTTGCTCCGGAGTCTCTTGACATGTCGATCAACAATCCTCACAGGCAGCTCATCATAAGACAAATCAGGTCGAACCTCAACAGACTGTGGTGATAAAATATGGGATGGATTAGGAACATACTTCCTTAGAAGAGATATGTGGAACACTAGATGAACAAAAGAAAATTGAGGCGATAACGCCAAATCATAAGCAATGGCTCCTACCGGGCCAATAATCTCAAAAGGACCAATGTATCTCGGGCTCAACTTGCCCTTCTTCCCAAATCTCATAATACCTTTCATGGTGATACCTTTAGGAATACATGGTCTCCTACCTCAAACTCCAAATGTTTACGCTTTGGATTAGCGTAACGCTTCTGACGACTGTGAGCAGTTTGGATCCTCTGTTGGATCAACCTGACCTTCTTAGTGGTTTCCAAAATAAGATTCGGCCCTAATGGCTTTCTCTTACCAGCCTCGACCCAACACAGAGGAGATCTACACTTCCTACCATATAAAGCCTCATATAGTACCATCTCAATGCTCAAGTGGTACGAGTTGTTATACACAAACTCTACCAATGGCAAATAGGAATCCCAACTCCCAACAAAATCCACAGGGCATGCTCCCAATATATCCTCCGAAGTCTGAATCGTACGCTTGAACTGGTCATCGGTTTGCGGGTGAAAAGTAGTGCTAAAGCCCAATAGAGTACCCAATTCATCCTGAAGTTTACGCCAAAACTATGATGTAAATTGAGGTCCTCTGTCAGACACTATAGAGATCGGCACACCATGTAAACATACAATCCTCTCAATGTACAACTTCACTAGTCATGTTGCTCCTTATGTTGTCTTGATAGGATGAATGTGTGCAGACTTGGTTAATCGATCCATGATGACCCAAATGGAATCATATCCAAATGATGTCTTCGGTAATCCCACCATAAAATCCATCATGATACGATCCCATTTCCACTCCGGAAGAGGCATCTACTATAACAATCTAGAAGGATGTTGGTGTTCAAATGTAACCTGCTGACAGGTCAAACATCGACTAACAAACTCAGCTATGTCCTTCTGTTGGATCATGGGTAATCAACAATAAGTTCCTTATGTGTTTTGATGATGTAAAAAAGGTTTTTATGATGAGCAAAATGTTTGAACTGAAGTGGAACACGTTGGAGAGCTCGGAATTGAAAAATAAGCTATTGCATGTTGATCAACGCACATTATACATGTTCAACGTACGCAGAGGAATCCATAACGTACGTTATCAAACAACAATGTACGTAGACCTAGCACAGAAAAGGAACAGAGGCTACTGGATTGTTCCAGATCAAAAACAACGTACATCATACATGCACAACGTACGTAGTAAAGGCACAACGTACGCTGAGAAAATTCAACGTACATCATCTGGAGATATGGCTATGATCAACGTACGTTAAGGAAGAACAACATACGCAGACCTAGAGAATTTGCAGACAACGTACGCAGGCTTGGTATGACGTACGTCATGAATGGTCCAGAAGGCTGCAACGGCTATAAATGAACTCCAACGGCTAGTTTCACTACACCAACGGTCAAATGGCTTAGAAAAGCTATAAATACATCAAGGAATGGCAGAAAAACATGGATGATCATATGCTTTCAAAGTCTAAAACACTTTCATCATTCCATCACTCCAAAACACCAAAATCAAGCTAGAGAGAAGATTATGAGCATCAATCAAATACATCTACTCCTAGCATAGAGCTTTCATCTTTTGTAAACAGTTTTATAAACTCTTTGAGAGTGGGGAAAGGTTTGTTGTGAACCTATGGAAAACAACATTGTAATCGCTTTAGAGGTTTGAGTTGAAATCAACCTTGGGTAGGCTTTAGAGGGGTAAGCTGTAATCAACCTTGTAGGCTTTAGATGGGTGAGCCGTAATCAACCTTGTAGGCTTTAGATGGGTGAGCCGTAATCAACCTTGTTGGCTTTAGAGGTGTGAACCGTACTCAACCTTGTTGGCTTTAGAGGTGTGAGCCGTAATCAACATTGGTGTAAGGCTTTGTTGGATTGAGCCAGAATCAATCATCGTTATAGTGGAAATCCTAAGTGAGACTTAGGTAGTGGACGTAGGCATGGTTGACCAAACCACTATAAATTGCAGTGTTGTTTTCTCTCTTCAATTCAACTCGTTTTCTCTCTCCAAACTCAACCAAGGAATCCCCGAGAAAATTCTCTAACATATATCGCTTGCAACAAATATTGGCTATATGATTGTTGAGGAAACAAATCATTGTCAAAACTTCTCTTATTCTTCCATGGTGAATAAAAGCCTTCATAGGTCGGTTTGTGTAACCATCTTATACAATAAAGAAAGTAGGTTTAAGAGAAAGGGCAGTTTCTAACTAGTTGTGCACTATACCTTTTAAAATGATATTTAATCAATGCTTTATTAGTAACAATGACGATGGAGTTCACTTAAAACTAACAGGTTGAACTTAAGGTTTAAGAGAGTAATAATACCTTGGTATTCATGATCATTGTTATAAAAATAATAGCATTAAATTTTAATTGAGGTGATAGTGTGGTCAACTATAACAAGTTCGTATGCCAAAAAATTAGTTTTAAGAAGATACTATATGACCATAAGAACATTCTTCTTTAATTCTTAGAGTTCAATATTGAGTTGGGGTTGTTTTTATTTTTATATAAAGCATCGGTAAGAGCAATTTAGGTAATCTAAATTGATAGAACACCAACATTATAAAGAAAAAATTCCTTTAGTTTAGGATGAGCCAAAATAGCACCATTCTTTTTTTCTTTCTTTCTTTCTTTCTTTTGCAAAATCAGAGAAAGTAAGCTAAATTTAAATATGCAACTATAGAATTATCAGTGCTCATGATCATTAACGAAGAGAAATGGCGCCAATAATAAAGCACATGAGATCTTGAGAATACAAAAGAGAAAGAAGTTAAGTAGTTTTGCGTGGTTAATTTGATTGAACAATTTTGTTAAACCACCATAAAAATAAGGATAATGATCGAGAGAGACGATATGATTTATATATTTATGTTTCAAGCCATTTTTGGTTTTGTTATGAAATGAAAGCTGAAAAGATATAATGGAGGATAATGAATTTTTCATATCGGTTCACTTGATGTAATACAAAATTGTTGTGTTATAAATATGAGCGCAATAGATAATGTTAAACCAAAAGATTAACACTTAAGTTTTGATGATGAGCAAAAATGAAAGAAGAATAACGCAAGCCTAACATATGCAGAAGAAAAGCCAACGTACGTAAAGATTCAGTTGGGCATGCAAATGTTAAAGAATTGCATATAACATGCTCATTGAAGAAAAGCTGTAAACAAGACAGAAGCAATCAAAGTCTGATACTTGTGCTCGCATCAATTTTTGTGCATGCAAGTGAACTTTTACACACGCTAAGGATTGGATTACACATGTAAATTGCTCTGAAAATAAAACATAGAAGAATCAAGGATTCAATGCTGAAGTAACTTATGTACTCATTATTTTTCTTATGCACTTGACAAATTGGTTGTGCATGCAACAGAAAGTTACGCACTCAAGCAAAAGGAAGGCAATGAAGCCTAAGCAAACAAGCTGAACAAGCGTGATGATCAACTCACGCTAAGCATTTTGCTACGTATGCAAATCATGAGCAGAATGAACATAGTTGAGCAAACAAATTGTTATGCACGCAAAAGAAAATGACAAAATGTGCAACATGGTTTTCAAAGTTGATTGACACATTATGTATGAATTCATTTCTATGTGTCAGATGGTAAAAAGAACATGCAAAGTTTAAAATAATTGCGCACGCAACATTTGGGTTACGTGCGCAAAGAAAGGATATTTTAAGTGGAGATAGCTATCAGTAATGTTAAAAATAGTGTATTTACGCTTAATTTTTAATAAATGAATTGTATGTGGACTTTGCTTTAGTAAAAAAAGGAGGCAATTATTATAGCATCTCTGTATTTTATCGTAATTTTTTACTGTGTCTCTAAGTTTTAAAAAAACTCTTATTGATTACTGCTTATAAACTGCTTTAGCCTAGTATACATTCTAAATATTTAATCTTGATATCTGTTCGTTTTAGTTTGTATATAAATATTTTGTGCAGAACGTATAATACCAGGATTATGTATTAAGAATGTATTCTAATTTGGTTTACAAATAGGGACGCAATAGGAGTTTTTTCAAAATTTAACGACGCAATGAGATATTACAATAAAACACAGAAACGCCACATTAATTACTCAAAAAAAATCATATTCAACTTTCAACCAAAATGAATTTAATGAAGCAAACTAAAAGGAAAAATAACTTTTTAACTTAAAATCTTCCTCCACTGCAGACACACACACCCCTTCCTTCTCTCTCCCAAATCTTCCTCGTCATGTACAAAATTATAATTATTTCTCCTCTCAATCAAATCCGGAAACCAAAACCACTAAAATCAATCATAAAACCACAATCAAGATCCAAGGCTTACTCAAAGCAAAACCCACCTCACCAAATCAATCCACATCCGCACGCAAATGGCAAAACCTACTTGCAATATGACTTGCATTCTTGTTGAAGCACAGGTGCTACTCTGCTCTTGAATACATACTCACACTATTTAGCCCAAGTCTCCGTTCATCATTCTGTTTTGTTGACTTGTCATCTCCTCATTCAGCTACTCTTTCATTCAATCTGTATTTCTTGGCTTCATAATTGATATCACCCAGAAGTGGGTTCTGTTTTCCATCGATTGAAATATAATTTTATGTTTGTGCTTCTTGAAAATCTCGTTGTTGTGTGATGAAATGTAGATTTGTGTTGTTGGTAGGGAGAAAATCACAGGCTTGGCGGTGGAGAGAGACGGCAGGAAAGCTTAGAATATGTTTAGTTGATAAAATAATTTTTATTTTTTTATTTTTATTTTTTGAAATAAAATAAAAAATAAAAAAAATATTAGTATTGTATAAACAAATTTTTTATTTTTACTTTTTATTTTTTTTAAATAAAAAAATTTCATAATTAAATAGGCCTTTAGATTCTGTTTAATTGTTAATTTTTTCTAAACCTTTTTTAGAAAATTGAAAAAATAGAAAATAAAAATAAAAAAATTATTCATAAAAGTTAGATTTCTCCATTTTTTTATATTATTTCAGAAAATAAAAAATAAATAGAAAATAAAAAACAAAAATTATTCTCTCAATTAAACATAAGCTTAACTTTGGGAAAAAAAAACACAATGGTCTGAAATAGTAATCAATCTATCCAAAGGGGAAATTTTTCACATATGGTCACTCAATATTATACTAAAGATTTGTTTGGTTAGGTGTCAGAAAAAGAAAAAAGTGTTTTTTTTTTGTAAGTAGGTAAATTTCGTTTCCTTTATTAAACAAAAAAGTTAAACTTTCTTAGAAATTAAATAATTGACTTCCTTTTGATATTGAGAACATTTTCAATGTCACTCTATTACACCAAATTTGGTGTATTTTTTGCACCAAACTTCTCTAATGACACACCATTCCACCACACCATCTTGGTGTGGTGGGCCCTTTTTTTTAATAACATTATCTTAGGTTTTTCTTGTTAAATTTAATTTGTTGTTTTTTCAACTACATTATTATAAATTAATTATAATAATTTTTTATTCTTTGTTTATTTTATTATTATAGATTATAATTTTAATTTAAAGTTAAAATTTAATATTTATGATATGTATTTTAATAATTAAATTATAATGTATTTTAAATGTAATTTATGGTATG
>CAODLS010855599.1:0-10581 GCA_948243855.1 Flueggea neowawraea
GTTTCTTGCCGATGTGATAATTATGAAAGGTCTGATCCGACATGACTGACCTATTTGGCGACCCGTTTGTTTCAAGAATATCCAGTTTGTTAAGTTTTCTGGGCAAAGTGACCTTCTTGAAGCAAAGAAAAATAGTGACCACTGAGTGACCGATCTGACAACCCGCATATGTCCTGTTTATCCCGTTTGTCAAATTTTCGGGTCAAAGTGACCTTCTTGAAGCAAGAAAAAAAAAACAATAGTAACCACTGTGTAGCATTTTTTTCTTTTGTGACAAACTTGAGCAACACGTTAAATTTTGTAACATAAACTATTAAACGAAAATTAGTTATTAAATTTTTGGAAATCATGAACTGTTTGCAAGCGGTTTGGCTTATTTACATCTGTAATATTAAAACTCAACGATATAGATCAAATGCACATGATTTTTTTTTTTCAGAATTAATTCAACTATATCAAAGTATAAAATTCTCTTCGACTGATTTCAATCCCATTCACTTAAAAGCAAATAAGATTAATCAAGTGGATATAATAAAAAAGGGATTAAACTCTTTTGCCGTCCGTAAGGTATAATATAATCTACTCTCCGATCTATGGACTTTGAAAAAGTTCATCTCTCATTCCTAAATTTCCCTGAAAAAGCTCATCTGCGATCTCCGTTAAGAATTACAAAGGAGTTTGCACTATGCTTTAGGCACGGCAAAAGAGTTAGCCCTAAAAAAAAAAGAGGATGAAGGACTTGTTGTGTGACACCGAAACAACGATTACGATATAGCAACTGGATTGGAACGGCAATGATGATAAAATCATGACCATGAATCTGAAAATCAAAATAAATTAATAGCCTCCACAGAGATATTAAATTAGGAGACAATGTG
This sequence comes from Flueggea neowawraea, assembly GCA_948243855.1. Classification (NCBI taxonomy): domain Eukaryota; kingdom Viridiplantae; phylum Streptophyta; class Magnoliopsida; order Malpighiales; family Phyllanthaceae; genus Flueggea; species Flueggea neowawraea. The sequence continues at coordinate 879 of CAODLS010855599.1, forward strand.
ATGGCAGTGATTCAGTTGTCATGCATTGGAAAAATACCCTTTGTCCAGCTACTAATTGACTAAAGCTTACAGGAACACACGTAGATGAAATTAATACAATAAAAGGTTTGTCATGTGCTCCAAGGTTGGCGTCACTGAAAACTTGCTGCTTTTAAGTGCGTGCACTGACTCCTCCCTCACATGAAGGATATGATTTTCCAAAAGAAATGCATTTTCAGTGCCTTTCTTAAATCCACAGCAACCGTGGCAACCTCACCTCCTCACATGAACGCCTTGCTCAGAGATATGCATAGACCCATTTTTTTATAGCTTATGTGATAATTCGACACTAGTGAGATCTTGGGTTCGGTAATATTGACCATCAAGCATGAGAGTTGGCTCGAAACAATTTTTTATTCGCTTCAAAAGATATGAAAATTGGTAGAAAAAATTAGACTTACTAATATTCATTATTATTTGAGGTGCCCTTTAGATTAGAAGACGACATACATTAGTTGAAAGAAAAAAGAGTAGTCAGTGCATGTCCACCTAGCAAGTGCCACAATATTCCTGTAGCCAATCCTGAGGCCTCAAGTAAGATTCCTATCTAGCTTATCACGTTGGAAACATTTGTGGAACAAGAGTATTACTCAAAAGGGTTATCAAGGAAATAGAGAACATATCAAGAACATGACGGAGACTTCTAGTTCTGAGTCTCCTGGTTTCCAAATTTGTGTTCACAAGGATGAATTTGAATACAAGAGATCATTAAGCCGGTTGCAACGACGAGCTCCACGTCCTCTGCAGATTAAGCCGCCTAAAGGATCTGTTGATCAATGCAAGAGTGAGATTAATGAAGTTGGTTGCAATGTAATGTCGACAACAGCATCAACAGTGACAGATTCTTCTTCCACTTCTTCAAAAAATTCATTCTTCAACAGTAAAGATCCTATCCCTCTACTTTCTCCTCTCGTGTTGACTTCATTGCTTGATTCTGCCTTCATTCAAGAAGGAAATGCCGCCGTGTCTCTTTGAAAATTTCCTAGCTCTTTTGTAAGGTAGATATGATCATTTTCTAAGGTCTGTGGATTTGAGATTTGTATATTAATTGACTCATTGAGTATACTTGCTTCTTCAGTGTTGTTAAATTTGCGCCTGAGGCATATGCTAAAGTTCGTACAAGTTATAACTTAACTGTTTCATTAAGTCTTTATATCAATAGTGTCCATTCCTAACATTAATATGTAATTTCTATTCCAATATTTATTGAACAAAACTATATAATCTTTGGTTATTTCCTCAAATAATTACTTCAGGATTGTAATTTTCCTAGTCAGGATTTGAACATCATGGAACTTTAGCTTCGGATCTATGTGCCTCACTACGCAGTCTAAATTTCCAAGACACTTAATCCAGGATCATAAAGCAAAACAGTTTGTTGCCTATGGAATTCACTGCATTATTCCTAGAAAATAAGAATAGGAATCATAGATTCTATGGTCTTAATGTGTCGCCAAATAGAAATCTATACTATTAAGAACAAGTAAGATAAAAGCACAGGACAAAAATATAGCTCGCAGGTTGGTTTATAATATGACCGGCCGTCTGTTTTGTTTCTGCGATCATGTCCTAGATGTCAGTTTACGCTTAAACACATTAACTGTCGTCTTTCCTGAACAAATTATGGTTAACCATATCATTTTATCAGGCTGAGTTGAGTTTTCACATATATAAGAGATTGGTTTAATAAATTACCTCTAATTTTCATTTGGAATCCGATTGCTTAAATTAATTGAATTTTGATATGTTCAAATTAGATTCATGACCCACAAACTCATTTATCAAACTTGTTCACTAGTTTAATAATAAGATTATTTAAATAAATAATATATAATGGCAAGAAAAATTATCATTTTTTAAATTATCTAAATAATTATTTTGATATTATACAAATATATTTAAGTCAAATTTAAATTATAATTAAGTTTTATATTTGAGCTCATTGTTAAGATTGTTTACGAGTTTAACAAACTAAATTTTCATTCTTTAAGCTCGATTTGTTTACAAATTAAATTTCAAAATCAAATTAAAACTGAACTATTTTTTTTTATCAAGAAATTCAAACTCAACTTAGTTACAAATTCAATTCTAAAATTAATTTACTGATCAGTCAAACACAAATGAATTTTTATATGAGTGATAAACGTTTCGTGGCTCTTAATTCTTGAGTGTATAGGCTTCTCAAAAATCAAAAGCTCCAAACTATATATAGGCCTAACTTTGGTGGGTATAATTTGGTAGTTGAAGTTATGGGTAGGAGTGGACAAAAAAAAAAAAACCCAGCCCGAGTGTTGCCCAATTATCTTAGGGCAAGTATGCATTTGAGGAAGAGTTAATTATGCCAGATGTTATAAATTTTTTGATTTTGACAAATAAAAATACATATTTTCTAATTAGTAGAATGTCAACCTTTTTAATATTCAGTTATCCGGATACCATATTTTTAATTATTTAGTTGAAAAATACCATATTTGATTAGATAAAAGCCAATTTATCGTCTCATTTTGTTAGTTTTTTTGCTCATCGTCACTCTCTCTCCTCTCTTTTACCACACTCTCCTTTCCCTCTCTTCATCTCCTCTCTCAATCTCATCCCTCTTGAAACCCTAGCAACTCACCACCCTCCTTTCTCCTCCTCATGAGCCCTTTTCTCTTCCTTATAGTCCTTTTCTCCTCCATCGTGTTTCTTCCTACCATTAGAATAGATCTAAAAAATTGAGAGGAAGCGTCTTAGTGATGTGAAGAAAGATGATGTCGAGTGGAGCGAAGAGAAAAGGAGAAAGAGAAAGAGTTGTGGCGGTGGGAGGCGCGATTCGTGATGAACGATGTGAGGCGGAGTTACAGTAGGGGCGTGATGTGATCGCAGTGGCGGTGACAACAACTAAGGTTAAAATCCTAGCAGTTGTTGCTGTCATGTTAGGTTTTCTTAAATTACAAAAATAACCTTAGACTTTCATAGATGAATGGAGACATTTGGATACATTGCTAGGGTGTGATGTGATTGCAGTGGCAGTGACGGTAGTTGAGGTTAAAACCCTAGTTGTTGCTGTCATGTTAAGTTTTCTTAAATCGTGAAAATAATCTTAGACTTTTGCAGACGTTTGGATATATTTAGAGATATTTGGATATATTTAAAAACGATTGAGAACTTTTGGAGATATTTTGATATATTTGGAAACCATCGAAAAAATTATAAAAAGTTATATAAAAAAATTGTGATTTGGAGACTTAAACAATTAATGCATCAAAAATTTACTAAATCAATTTTTACATAAAAAAATTGTGATGTGGAGATATTTGGATACATCTGGATACAATCGGAGACCTCATGGGAGATTAGATTTTTTTTCTCACTTGAAATTTATCATTTTAGCAAAAAAATCATTTTCTCGCAAAAATATTGCTATTTTTTGCTAAAATGGAATTTTTCAAATTCAGTTTGTTTTATCAAGTATTTTTTATTTTTGGAAACTTTGGTGGAATTTATCAAAATCTGAATTTTATTTTAGTATAAATGTTAAATTTTTCCTTTGAGGAAATTACAGTCTAAATAACTATAACAATGCAAAATATTAAAAAAATAAAAATAAAAAACTAAAAAAAATCAAAAATAAACTCAAGAACAACACAATTATATACATGCACTGGGGTCGCTTCTGTAATTTTGACTTTCTAAGGCTTTTTTTTATAATTTTGACTATTAAGAAGGGCACCTGAAAAACGAAAGATTTTGGATTTTTATTTGTAATTTTGATTTCGTGTTACTCTTGAGTGAAAACTCATATGCAGATCGCAAACATCCATAGTTTGAAGATGATCAAAGCTTGTTATTCTACATCTTACTATAGCAAAATCAACAGCAAAGCAACAACAAATCAACAAAAAACAAACAATAAACCAACCACAAACCGATGTCGTTTAAATGAAGAAAAAAAGAGTAAAGTAAACATAATAGAAACAAACCACCAACAAATTAACAACAAACCGATCACAAAACGATGCCGTTTAGATAGAAAAAGTAAAGTAAACATAGCAAAAACAGACGGCGTGAATTGACAATAACAGAATCATAAATAAAAAATATGACACCGTGAATCAATAATTATAGAAATATAAATCTGTAATATATGTAGCCTGACCGCACAAAACAAATATTGTATAATAAAGTAGGTGAACCATGTAATTTTCTCTAGTTAGTAGTGGTGGAGGTTTCATGGTGAGGGGCTTTATAAGTCTTGTAAGGGGTTTATGGTGTCTTTTGTCAATGAGCTCTATAATATCTCTTGTGAAGGGGTTTTGCGGTGGATGTTTAATTCGTGATGGTGGGTAATGAGAGAAATAAATAAAAGAGGGAGAGTATTTTTGTAGAGAGAGATGTGACCAGAGTGAGACGTTTGGTGGGGGAGCAAGACCGTGAGAATTTTAGAATTAGTGGTAAAATAGTCTTTTTCTCCCTTTTGTATTAAGAATAACTAGTGTTGGACCCGGCAGACGCCTCGGAATACCATGAACCCATTTTTTTTTTCCTATAAATATAGATTTTATAATAATTTTTTTAAAATAAAAATAAAATAATAAATACGAAACATATATTCATATATTCAACAACCATGGAATCAAGGCAAATTGCCTTTCATCTCGGACATAAAAAGGTCTCTGAATGGCGAAGACAAAGTGAGTTACAAAATACGTGAAACAATTTGAGAGTTTGAATAGACTATAAGACAACATTATGTCGTAAGTACAAAAGAAGTATCCATTAAAACAAACCAAAATAAATATTTAGAGAGTCTTATCAAACGAATAAATTCTAGCTCATATATGTACTAATCAGTTCTCATGCCTTTGAAATATTTATCTTATTAAAACTAAGAATATATTTGGGTCTCAAACTAACATAACCAACTCGGGTCACCCTAGTCATAATTTTCACTCGCCACCGGTGCTTCAGCAATTAAAAAATTCAACATTAGTATGTAAAATTTGTGCTCTTTAAAAAAGATGGTAACTTTTGAAATAGATTCAAATTACCTTAATCATTATTGCAATAATTCCAAAATCAGCAGCAATCTTTTGAAGCTGGAGGGTTTTGAAAATGGGCGGTATTGTATATGTTTTTATAAATTCATAGATTTTTATTCGAATATTATGTCATATTTTTTAACAATAAATGTAATTACAAATTTCATACATATACGCATCATTTCTTTTAGTTTACCATAAAGATGAAAAACGATTTTAAAAATAAATTTTATATATGAAGTAGATGACTACAACAAATACAATTAATTCCCCTTCCTTCTTCATTGCCATGTTATTATACATCATATAGAAATTTGTATATAGAAATTCCTCGCAACAATGACTGGAGTTGGCTGGTGATTGTATATGGAATCTTTGTTTACTTCATGTCTTCTGACTTGCAAACATAATTACCCAATTTTGTTTCTACAGAATCCAAAAAAGATCCCATCCTGTTCTTTGTCGTTAGACTCTAGATTATCTAAATAGCAATTCCTCATGTGCATGCCTTTGAACCGATATAAATCATCTGGTACCTTTAGTATTATTTCTGCACCTTCAGATGAAACTTGCAAACAAAAAAGATTTATACTTTGAAACAATAAATTTCCGCCCCCTCTCCTAAGTAACACTGTCCTTCAGTTGAATTGTATAGCTCCTTCCCTGCCTACAAATAAACACGTACAAATAAGATTGTCAATGAAAACACAAAGCTTATATTGCAACAATTAAAATACATGCTTTCATCCCAATCAATACCAGGCCAAGAAAGATCAGCCAGATACATTGGCAATGCTACAATCAGTCTACAAAGAATTTCACAAATAAGAATATCTCACTGGAAAAAATGGCAAGTTCAATTAGTTGAAAAGGTCTCCATTTAAGATAAAAATAAAAATATTGTTTCAGATGGAATGGTGGGGACTTAAAAGTCTCAATCTTTTGCTTTTATTTTCTAAGGAAACAAACATATAAATTGGGAATATTAAGAAGTGTGATTTGGTGTAATTCCGCTAAAGTTTCGGATAAGCTAGTGCTGACACTGCTGGATGTCAAGAAACTGACAAAGCAAAAAAAATGTTTGGGTTTGCATCCTGAAACAAAATCACACCAAACAATTGAATATAGAACCATATCCGATGGACAGTGGAAGCTAAAATTGTGCTCAGTGAGAATTTGAAAAAGAAAAAAGAAAAAGTTTGAAGAATGTACAGGCTCACCTCTTCAGGAGTTAGTTATCCGAGTACTGAGCCCAAAACTCTTAGCGTGGCAAAAACCCTTTTCCTCCTAAGCATTCTCCACTCCAATCTACATTCTAAAACAAAGAGCAAGACTAAATATAAGCAGGAAAAGAGAGCACAAACATTAAGCTGACTTAGATACAGTGATGGCCACAATAACATGGAAATTAGTTGAGAATATGTATAAATAGAGATCAAATGAACCAAAATGAAAGTTGTATGGAAAGTTTCACATACTCGCCCATATTTCTGCTTAAAATCCCAATTCCCTTAACTGCATCTCTTCTTCTTTTAGCTTGGATATACTTGGCATCCTTCCTCCACTCTCGTCTGCTTCATCAGCCATGAAGAAAACGTTTTTATATGTTGAACAAAGGCGACTGTAGAGTCGTTGACTAATAACATAACATGCACACACCTGGAGATATTGAATTGCCAGCTTTGTCCAAAATCTCTTTCATAACTTGCATCAAGTGCAAATATCAGACTTTTAACTTGATTCAACGTTTCATTAACATATCTGCATCCACTGTTCTACTTTCAAACCAAATAAATTATGCCACTTGCCTAGAAACATTAATTTCAGTAATTTCAAATACCTAACACCAAAGGAAAAAAACTGACCTAGTAAAATTCTCTAGGTCCATGTTAATATGAGCCTTGTTTTCTACTGCGACACACATTTGTGATACACATCAATGTTAGCATGTTTCAACAATCTAATTTCAACAGTTTCAACATCCTAACCTTGTGTATACCATCACTCTACCTTTTGTGACCATATGTGGAGGTCGTTCTTCAGCAACCTCCACACCCTGTTCTGGTTTGTATTACAAATTGAGATCACGACAAAACAAAATATAAATTAAAACAAATTACAAAGTTTAAAACAAATCCACATTATAGATTGAAACATACAACAAATTCCAATCAAAATTATAGATTAGAACACATTAAAATGTAAATTCAACCGAACCAATTCGACTCGGTGTAGAAACACTTAATTGTAGAAGATCGATGCATCATCCATCGTAATCATCCTTAATTTCAGTGTAAATATCTACAGTAGAAGTTCTATATGACAATAAATAAAATGTTGTTTCATCGATAAACCCGTAATTGCGTCAACAATGCGTTTTCGGAATTACAGAAAGTAACCAAAATCAATCCCTAAGAAGAAAAAAGAAATTAAAATTAGTTACCTTCATCATTAAGAGACCACGAACTGAAGTACAGATTGAAAGGTTTGGAAACGACAAGAAAGACTCTTTGATCGACACACTGAAGAGGCATAAATCAGCTGTTGATGCGTTGGCTTTTAGTAATGACAAGTACTTGTGAATGATTTAGCCGTCGAGTATGGTTTAGTCTGCAGTGGTTCTAGTGATAATACATTTAGTGTTTGGAGGAAGTAAAAGCGGCGATAAGGAAGGAGTAGATTGGAACGTGAAGAGAAGGGAAACGTAGAAGAAGGAAGCAAAACTACGATGCCAGGTGTGAAGAAAATGTGATGCCAAATGTTAATTCTTTAAAAGGACAAATGGAAAGCTTGCAATGTTAATATAAGCTGGATTAGTATTTCTATATAGATTAATGTTGTTAAACTGGGGGATGGAATAAGAAGCGTTTTGAAATGGCAAAGACTGAGTGCAAGCGGTAGGCCTCTGTCCCGTGCACGAGTGACTTGGGTTTGAGATTTAGCGTTTCTCTGATTTATGCGGTAAATTTTCAGATATCTTCGCGTGTATATTTCTCTGTTTGCTCGCAGTAAGTGTCGTGGTGATGTGCTTTTTAGTTACCACTAAGTAAACGAATATTCTGAGATGTAAAATAATTACCTACATGATCATGTTCAGTAAAGATATAACCATTATTGGTAATTTCGACTATCCTTTCTACTGACAAAAAAAAAAGACTGAATGCAAGATTATACCAAACGGCAGGGTCCCCAACGTGATTCACCCAATTTAATTAAATCCCCACGTTCGAAACTCAGTGACACGCCTGTCATATACTATAAACCACGGACCAATTAGAAAACAACTCTTCATTTTGTTATATTAGACTGGGTCATCAATTCACATTTCACAGGGCACCAGCCACCATGCCACCACCACGTTCCAACCTTCCACAACCGTACCTTCTTCCTAAGCACACACATTTATCGCTAACGTCGCCCATTTCACGACAAAACATAAATTAAACAAAATATTTTAATTTTAATAATGGAATTTTGCTCATTTCAACAACCTTACTGTTCTCTTCTCTTTCCCACTCTCTAATTGTTTCGGTTACGATTAGCGCGAAATCGTCTGGTGCCAGGTCAGTTCAAATATGGTAATTTGTGCAGACTATAATTTTTTAGTTAAATTTGGTTGATATATCTTATTTCGTGTCTGGGTATTTAGTAATTTAGAGAATTGTAATCTGGGTTGTGTTTTGATTTCAATTTTATTTGTGAATTGTTTAGCTTATGATTAGGGTTTGTGAAACTGTTGGTTTAGGTTTTGGAATTGAGTATTGGGAACGAATTGATTTTGTTTGGAACTTTTGAGGGTGCTGTAGTATTCGAGTAGTGTCAGAAGTTCGCTGCGATCGATGGTCACATAATATAGTGATTGAAATAAATTTAAAGTTGAACTGCTGGATTGAAATCTGTTTCTATGTTTGCATAAGCATTATGTTCTTGAAGTAATAGGCGCCAAGAGTTTTTTATGCCTTGCGGTTTGATCATAATAGGATTACTTGCTGATTTTATAAGATTCTTTTCACAACTTGGAAGTGATTCTCAGCTGATTCTGTGGTTTGCAAATGGGTGACGTGTGTTTTGTGTTGTTTATGTTTTAAATTTTTGTGCAGAGCTGGGGATCGGATGAGGGGGAAGGGAGTGTGTGAAGATTATCCTGGCCGCAGAACTTGTTCTTTGAACAGTAAAGTAAAGAGCTCTCAAGTGAAAGGGAATCTTGATAATGTCGTGATCATTGATGTTGATAGTGATGTCCTCGACAATGTTATTGTTATTGATTTTCCTGAGACTTTGCAGCGGAAATTACGAGGTTCCAGCATGCTTCGAGAACGTGGAAAGTTTCCATTTTAAGGGATAGTATACATTGATGATGATGTAGAGGATGATGATGATGTGGATCCTTTGGGGAATAGTGCAGAAGGTGATTGTGACTTGGGCAATGATGGCAGTGGAAGTGAAAGTAATCCTGCTGGTGATCATGCTGAGAGATTTGGAGATTGTGATGATGATTGTCGGGTTGTGAACAAGAAATGTCATCCTTTCAAGCTGTCAAAGTGCAAGAGAACCTTTGCTGAGAAAACTACAAGCAGAAATCATTTTGGTTTATATTCTGAGTCTGAGAGTGATTCATCACAAAGTGACTCTTCTGATTGTGA
>CAODLS010855609.1:0-10185 GCA_948243855.1 Flueggea neowawraea
CTGCTTTTGATTCCTGCGATCGCCACTTCGAAGTTGCCAGGAAGCCGATTCGGTCATCCGCTAGTGCTCCGATGATCGTGAAGGCCCCGCCGATTCCTCTTAGCTTCATGAAGTCCAAGCGTGTTCTATTGGTCTCTCATGAACTCTCCCTTTCTGGTATTGTTCTCTTCGGTTTTGGTTTTGGAATTGTTTATAAAATTTTATGGATGAATATGAGAAGCGTTTTGTTCTTGTATATTTTGAGTTTGTGAAGAACTCTGTAAGAAAGGATCAATACAATGCTTCATTGATTGAGGATCGGGTTTATGGTGTCACCAGATGCTATGTCGTGTTTATGCACTGTGGTATTGATTATACTTGTAAATGCACGACTATGGTTTCATGAATGAGTTTTTAGCATGGAATTGAATGGGAGTTTTGTGCTTATTAGTTAATCGAGTAGTTTGCGGGCTTGTTGATATTTGTGTGACTGTTTTTTTTTTAACATGGTATTACTATATCTAATTTAGCTGAGGGAACTATGTGTCTCAGAAGGAACAAGCAATTTTTGTTGCGAGGAACATGTGTTAATGTTTGCTCAATGGTTGTAGAATTATGGGAAGACAGTGTCTGTTGATTGAGTTTTCTGATATTAAATGCTAGGAAATACTCTTTCATGTTAACACGTATTTCCATTTTGATGCGTGTTATAGAATCATGCTTATACAAGCATTTGATATTTGGTAGTACACATTTTTAGCAGCAAAAAGTCCTGAAATTTGACCCGCTAGAGGGGAACATATTTGCAACCTAAGATTGCTCAGGATATTTCGTTGTTGAGATACTCTCTAAGACTTATTAGGCAATCAATGGATAACATGTGCACCCTGATTTGGTTAGCTGTGCTGGCATCAAGTTTATCAATATGTAAAGTTGGAAGTAAATCTGTATCTTTGGTAAGAGAAAAGTAGATCTGTTATTTGTACTATAATTTTTATCAAAATGTTTCTTTGAAGAATCTTTATCTCAACGCATTTGTATAGAACTGATCTTGGCTAATAATCTTGTAAGTCCTAACATTCAAAGAAAATGCTGTATATGTGGTCCCAGATTAAGTTTGGATGACAAATGTTCTGACACCTCAACTTTTATCAATTGATGAGCTTGTTTGGTGGGATTAAAGATTGTTGGTATTTGTAGTATGAGGTTATGCCATGTATGCAATCCATGACATATTCCCCCTGAATATCATTGAAAGTATCCTTGTAGACGTACATATGTCCATACATATGTCCAAAACTAAATTTGTCGTATACGATCCTTGTCTTTTGAGCACGTTACATTGAAACATTGTCGTGCTTTGATATTGTCTTTTCATGAATGTATTGGAAATGTAAGTTGACACGTCGATGTTTGAAAACAGTATCCATGTTGCTAGTTTTTAAGATATTTTCATTTAAATCCTTATGTTAAATTACTCAAAAATAGTTATAAAAAGGAAAAAGAATATTTACAGCAGGGTGATTTTTCTAAATTGGCAAAACGAATACACCCTGATCTTTGTAGTGGTATCTGATTTTTTATTTATTATGTGACATTGATAGGTGGACCATTGCTGCTGATGGAACTAGCATTTCTACTAAGAGGTGTTGGTTCTGAAGTTTGTTGGATCGCCATTCAGAAACCAATAGGAACTGATGAGGTGATTTACAGTCTATAGCAAAAGATGTTGGTTCATGGTGTACAGGTAAGTTTTATGTCGATCACAAAATTATTAATTGTTTAAAAGTTTTGCTATTGACTTTTATAATTCATAATAATTTTAACTAGATTTCTTGGTGCATAGTTAAGTCACGTTTACTTTTAATCATTTGCCTTTAATTATCATATGTGTAGCCTCATTCGCTGGCTTCCGAGGAATTGTCTATATGCTAACTGAACTTGAAATGTGAAAATGGTTCATTAATTCATAATAAAGATCTGATTGCCTTTTTATTTGTTTATGTAGGTGTTCTTTGCAAAGGGTCAAGAAGCCGTGGATGCAGCTCTTAAAGCTGATTTGGTTGTCTTGAACACCACTGTTGCAGGGAAATGGCTTGATGCTGTTCTTAAAGAAAATGTTCCTCGTGTGTTGCCAAAGGTGTTGTGGTGGATCCATGAAATGCGGGGGCATTATTTCAAATTAGACTATGTCGAGCACCTTCACTTGGTTGCTGGCGCTATGATTGATTCTCATGTGACGGCGGAATATTGGAAAAATAGGACTCAAGAACGTTTGCGGTAGATTTCTTATATCAGCATATTTATGCACACAATTACTTCTATTATCTTTCAGATAATCTCTTCTAGTAAACATGAGAAAGCAATCATCTTGGATATTTTCAAAGTGTCAAGTTTTAACTGTTTATCAAAGCACTATGGGTGGGGTACAAATGTTATGCCATGAATATGTTTAACTGCCACTTATGCAATGCATTGCAGACCAAATAAACTGTAAAGTTTCTGACCACTTCAGTTAGCTACCTTAGAGCTTTAGGTTTGATTGTAACTTCACAGCAACAAGTATTGATATGTTACTTTCCATTTGGGGGAGCGGGGAAAGATGAGGTCAATTGACAGTGGTCTATTGCTGCTATTTTGATGAATGTTGGCATCTCCTCCTCTTGTTTACTTATCTATTTGATTTGCATCTACTTGGAACTTTGCCGAACTATCTGTAAAAAGGATGGGAAATATTACACCCAATTCCTAATGTTGAAAATGTTTAAGAGTGATCCATTTGAAAATAAATGCGTAAGAGTGACGTAGAATATGGTTCCATATCATGTATGCAGCATTTCAATGCTGTTTTAGTTTTGATTTATTTTAGTTTTTCTTTTGTCTTGTCATTGTATAATGCTAAGGAAGATAGATTCCCTGCCTTTCTTTTGGTGCTGCAAGATATCTTTTAACGCTAAATGAGGAGCTTAGATTTCAGTAATTGATGTTTTCCTAGTTCATTTTTGCTAGAGTTACCTGTTTATGTCGTTCTATGGTCCAAATCATTCATCTTTGCACGTATTAATTGTTTCATTATATTTTCATTCTTTTTCTGACACTTCTTATGGTAATAATGTGTTTATATGGTGCTATGACAGATTCCTCTCAGTAATTTTTCCTTTCTGTCTGTGCAGGATTAATATGCCTCAGACTTATGTTGTCCACCTTGGAAACAGCAAGGAACTTATGGAGGTTGCTGAAGAAGGCATGGCAAAAAGGGTTCTGCGAGAGCATATTCGGGAATCTTTAGGAGTGCAGGATGAAGATCTAATCTTTTCCATAATTAACAGTATGGTTTTAATTCTATCTATTTGCCTTATTTTCTTAGGATGAGGTCAGTTCTGTTCCCAGAATGTCTGAGCCAGTTGTCTCCAGCTCAATAAAAGAAGCAAATCCTCTAAACCTTTTTATTCTCTCACTTTGCGATCTGATTTTTACCTTGTTGCAATTGTACTCTGATATTCATTTAGTACGTAGGTCAGCACTAGACTCTAAAAAAAATGGAAAGAAAGAGATGATTGCAAATATCTGAATTATTATACTGACAACAGTCTACTAGTCTAGTTCTTGACTGTTAAAATGTCGCATGATTGCAGGCGTGTCGCGTGGAAAAGGCCAGGATTTATTTCTACATTCCTTTTATGAGAGCTTGCAATTAATCCAAGAGAAGAGACTTAAGGTGCCATCAATGCATGCAGTAATTGTGGGCAGCGACATGGGTGCCCAGACAAAGTTCGAGACAGAGTTGAGAAACTATGTCATCCAGAAGAAAATTCAGGATCGTGTTCATTTTGTAAATAAAACTTTGACAGTAGCTCCTTACTTAGCTGCAATTGATGTTCTTGCTCAGAACTCACAGGTTTTTTAATATTCATTGCGGCATTCCATTCAAATCTACTGTTTACTACCAACAACCAACATAGTTCAGTTGTTAAGACGTCCTCAATCTCTCTTTCTTTGTGCATGTATCAAGATTGACATTCGATCGCATTTCTGTTTTCAGGCACGAGGAGAATACTTTGGGAGGATCACCATTGAAGCCATGGCATTTCAGTTGCCTGTCCTGGTGAGCTTCGGATTCCCACCTGAGATTTCTTTGAATAATTCACATTAGCCTTTTCATTTTCCCGCATACCATGACCATGACCAGGGTTTTGACGATGACCAAATTTTGAAATTCACATTTTAGGGAACGACGGCAGGAGGCGCCACAGAAATTGTGGTGAATGGAACTACTGGTTTTTTGCATCCTGTCGGAAAAGAGGGGGTTACTCCACTGGCAAAGAATATGGTCAACCTGGCCACTCATGTGCAGAGGAGGCTTACGATGGGGAAGAGGGGCTACGAGAGGGTTAAGCACATGTTTTTGGAACATCACATGGCACACAGAATTGCTGCGGTGCTGAAGGAAAAGTATTGCAGAAATCGAAAGGACGCCAACATATTTAGCTCCTTACATCTACTGGAGTGGGGTCATCAATTTTTTCTGCTAAGCTTATGGGTAAAGTGGGTATCATCCAGAATATACAAGCTAAACAGGAGAAGACAAAAATGTGTAGTAGATGACAGGAAATCTCTAATTATGGCTGAAGTTTACCGACTTTCTGCCGTAGTAGCGGTCTATTTTCTAGTTGTCTCTGAAAAGATCCGTAAATTGTGTACATGTCTATCTAGAGCAGTCCTCTTCATTACCCTTCATATAGTTGACATGTTTATAGAGGTGTAAGAAAATCTTCCTGGTTTGGTTACTTCTATATTCGGATAACGAGTTTTCTCATACACAAAGTTCAAACTCAAAAGTCAAAAGAACTCCAAACCTTTGGTTAAAGGTAATTTTTCTGAGACTTAAAATCTTTGTTAAAAGATGTACATGCTAATTGATTTGCGAAACATTGTGGAAAACCAAACGACGACGTTTTGGGCGCCGTTTAAATACCTTCGAGAAGGCGCCAACACTACATACAAATACAAATGCCCAGCGACAGACAGTTCCGCCACAAAATGGTGTGATGATGTCTCTGTCACGCAAAATCTCCACAGTTACTCCAAGGTCTCTAGTCCACCACAACCGCCTGAAACTTGTCGAATCGCAACTCATAACCACTCTCGATGCCTGCGCCACCGTCGCTCAGACCAAACAAGTGCACGCCCGTATCATCCTCTACGGCCTCCACCAGTCCTCCTACCTCCTCACCAAGCTCGTCCGTACCCTCTCCAAACTCCACGTCCCTGTCCAACCCTACCCTCTCTCCATCTTCCACCACGTTGACTACCCTAACCCTTTCCTCTACACCGCTCTCATTCGCGGTTACTTGATCGAAGGGTCATTGTTTGATTCCGTTAAGTTGTACGGTTTGATGAGACGGAACGGTGTCGGCCCCGTTTCTTTTACTTTCACGGCATTGCTCAAGTGTTGCGGCGAGGCCCTTGATGTGGGTCTGGGGAGGCAATTGCATGCACAGACGGTTCTGATTGGTGGGTTTGATTGTGTGTTGTACGTCGGGAATTGTTTGATTGGAATGTATTTGCAGTGCGGGTACTCGGACTGTGCCCAGAAAGTGTTTGATGAAATGCCCGAGAGGGATGTGTTTTCTTCTACTGAGCTGATTGTTGCTTATGCGTGGAGAGGCATTATGGTGTGCGCAAGCGTATTGTTTGAGGTATTGTCTGTTATGGTTAAGTTGGTATGGACTGCCATGGTTAATGGTTTTGCGCAGAATACTAGGCCAAGAGAGGCGATTCAGTGTTTTGAGAAAATGATGGATGCTGGTGTTGAAACTGACGAGGTTACGTTGATTGGTGCTATTTCGGCATGTGCTCAATTGGGTGCGAGTAAATATGCTGATTGGATTCGAGATGTTGTGGAGCGATGTGGGTTTGGAGATATTCGTGATGTTGTTTTGGGTTCGGCATTGACTGATATGTATTCCAAGTGTGGGAATGTTGAGGAAGCTTATAGAGTTTTTGAGGGGATGAAGGAAAGAAATGTCTTCACTTGCAGTTCCATGATTATTGGGATTTGCTTTGCATGGTCAAGCCGATTCTGCCTTGAAGTTGTTTAATGAGATGGTGAAAACAGAGACAAAACCATCACTTTTATTTGGATACTAACAGCTTGTAGCCACGGAGGATTAGTTGAGGAAGGATGGCGCATATTTCATTCAATGGAGAAACTTTACGGGGTTGAAGTATCCGTTCACCACTATACTTGTATGGTTGATCTGCTTGCACGGGCTGGACAATTGGAAGAAGCTCTCAAGCTTGTTAAATCAATGCCAATGGAACCCAATGGAGGAGTATGGGGAGCTTTACTCGGAGCATGTCGTGTCCACAAAGATACAGATGTTGCTGAGCTTGCTGCTTCCCATTTGTTTGAGCTTGAACCTGATAGCATTGGAAACTATATATTGCTCTCTAACATATATGCTTCGGTTGGAAGATGGCAAGATGCTTCAAGGATACAGAAACTTATGAGAAGAAAGGGTCTAAACAAAACTCCAGGACGTAGCTGGCTGGAAACGAAGAAAGGAGATATCCACGAGTTCTTTTCCGGGGATTTGACACATCCTCAATCCAGTGCCATTATGCAAGCACTTGATGATCTTCTTCATAGGTTGAAGATGAAAGGGTATCAACCAAATCTAGATTCTGTACCATATGACTTGGCCGATGAAGAGAAGAGGCATACCCTAATGACTCATAGTGAAAAGCTTGCTTTTGCTTTTGGGTTAATCAGCACAAATCCTGGTCGTACCATAAACATCATGAAGAACCTCAGAATATGCAAGGACTGCCACTCGTTTATGTGCCTTGCATCGCAAGTAACGGGGAGGGACAGTTGTAAGAGACAACCTGAGATTCCACCATTTCCGCAAAGGCACATGCTCTTGTGATGATTTCTGGTAAACGAAGCTGGTCAAGATGAAATTCATGTACTAATATGCAGGAGCCAAATTTCAATTCCTAATCGAATTTTGTTCATTTTGGTACCCAAGCTAAACCAAAATTTTACGGGTGCGATTCTTTCCGAGTCTTTCATGGCTTCTCCTTCCTTCTATTATCTTTCTTTAAAATCTAGAGCAAATTTTGTTCACATATTTCATTTGATTGAGAACATAATCTCATTGATCGTCGTCTCAGGCCAGAGTGATTGTATTTATCATTTTTGTACCAGGAAAACACATACTAGTACGAGGAGTGGGATTATTGTCTCAGGCCAGAGTGATTGTATTCATCAATTTTGTATAGGAAAACACATAGCAAGAGGTATGCACTGAAATCGCATACTCAAAACTATAATATTCCATGAATTACACAAACACACATGAGCATAAAGCCTTACAACACAGTTTTTACACACTATTTATTCTTGTTTTTTTATTTATTACATACAACTGCAAGTCATGAATCTAGTGGCCTCCAGGGAGCTTCTCCTTGATCTTGTCCATAATCCCTTTCTTCCCCTGGGGCTCCTCTGCCGAATGATAACCACCTGGCGTGGTAGTAGAAGTGGCATGAGATTTGTCCTCTTTATGGCCACCAGGCAGCTTCTCCTTTATCTTATCCTTCAGTCCCTTCTTCCTTCTCCCTCCTTGCCCATCATCTTCAGGGCTGGAGCTGGAGCTTCCAGAACGGTGAAGCTGACCAGTTCCGCCTTCATGGCCCCTGATATTAGTGCCCGCGGGGGCTGCAGTCCCAGTCTGGTGAATTGGGTTGTCGTATTTGTCAGTTTGGCTAACTGGGTTGCCGTAGACATCCGTCTGGT
Organism: Flueggea neowawraea; assembly: GCA_948243855.1. Classification (NCBI taxonomy): domain Eukaryota; kingdom Viridiplantae; phylum Streptophyta; class Magnoliopsida; order Malpighiales; family Phyllanthaceae; genus Flueggea; species Flueggea neowawraea. The sequence continues at coordinate 7,784 of CAODLS010855609.1, forward strand.
GAATTGGGTTACCATATTCATCAGTCTGGCGACCATACTGGCTCTCCATGTGTGCAATACTCAACTCAACAAATCAAAGCAACATAAAGGCTATTATGTGATTATAAAGATGAAGATACTACCTCGCTGCTTCTCTATGGAAAACCAAAAACAGAAACAAGTTGACTGCAGAATTGCACCTTGGGCTTGGAGTATATATAGAAAAATGCAGGTGTGCATGACTCTTACACGTGCCTGGTAGTTCTGCCATGTTTTAATCGACGGTCTACGTGGCACTGCAATCAAAGGGACAGGTGTGTTCATGTCGTCAGAATAACTAGAGATAAAGATGGCTCCTGTAAACTTGAGTCGTTCTGGAAGTTAAAGAATGAGGACACTTCAGCAGAGCGTCGATTACATAGATGTGGACACATAACTAGATTGAAATTAAAGCTGGTTTTATGATCAAAACGATGTCATAGGTTGCCAGTTGCCGCGTGGCAACATCAATTTGTGATTTCTTCATGTCGGCTTTGGTGATTCGGTAGTACAATACGGCCATGTTGTTGCGTGGCGCAACAAAGTTTGCATTGGCGGTTTTGTGGATAAGCACCAAGGATTTTGATCTTTTAGGAGGACGAATTAAACCTGTTCTGGACAAAGTGGAGAGAATGTGTCACCTAAATTTTATAATTGTGAATGCAGCAAAATTTGAGGAATTGAGATTTAACCTTTGTTAACGATATCTAAAACACCAGCACGATTAAATTTCAAGTCGCAAACGTTAGAGAACTAAACTCTTTCTTATATCGTAGCTTCTTAAACAGGTGTCTTTCTGTTATTGACGAAGGCTCAATGTTATCTCAGCAGGCATGACAAGGATAAGCCCTGAACAGAAGAACACGAAGGTGGAAATGCATCTTTTGAAGAGACTATGACTCCAATCAACTGATCAATTACATCACTCAGCATAAAAACTTCATCTGCTAAATTCTTGGTTATCCAGCCTTCTAAGAACCTGCATAAATGTATATCTTGTAAGTGAATATTCTGTAGACTCGAAAACACTATTTAATGCCTTCTTCAATTCTTTCCACTTAAATTTGGTCATCGGGTTTATGAAAGCAGAAAATTACAGGAATTAAGTGAATTCAAAGTATCAGCTGGATTTATTAAGTTGCTAAAAAAGAATAAAATCAAACAATGTGCTCGAAATTGACAGACTAACCTTGACTCAGATTCATTAAGGTTGTTGCAATCTGCAAAAAGAACCTTGACAACTGGACGTAGGTCTAACTTAGAAACTTCTTTAGTGCTCTCTGTTTCAAAACAAATACCACTACAGAACCATGTATTTGGATTTAATAGAACAACTTGCAGCCTGGGAGATTTGGTTGCCAAATCTCTGACCACAGTCCGAAATGACAATTCATCTTTTGCACTTTCCACTAGTTCATTGACAAACATTCTCTCCAAAGTGTATTTCCTGCTCAGGACAAGTAAACAAATTCATATATCAAATTTGAGCCAACCAAAATTCCACATAGAAGTTATACATCAATGTCTAACTTAGGGGTCAGCTATGCAATCGTTATGTGAAAACTCCTAAAAGAATCACAGAACTACAACCTGGAGTCACATGACGTGTAAATTAAGATTGAAACCAATCACTCCAAATAAAAAGGATTTCACCAAAGGTCTAATGTAGTTTGCAAGAATGCAGTGCGATTGCAAGTCAATAAATCTTTACAGCAGCCAACAGGGTCACGAAATAATACACAAAAGTGTGCAAAGAGAAAATCAAATGATCAATTAAGGACAATATGAAACCCAAAAAAAAAAATTTACAACAAAGTCCAACTTTTATTTGCCTAAATACAAAAGAAACCAAAATCTAGATCACAGAAAAATGAGACAAAGCAGATTGTATTGCTCACCTAAACAAGTCACCTGATCCACCGATTGGCAACGATGTGGAAAGGTAACATTTAAAAATTCTAATACCATCATCGACGTGGGCAGAATTATTAGCACAAGGATAGGCTCCAAGAAGAGACGAACACTGAGGACAAAAGAATTGTTTCCACTCAATATCGTTGGAGCGATTGTAAGATCTAGCCATGAAAATGTTTCCCAAAATGCCAGCAAGCAAGGATTTTTCCAACAGATCCATACCCTTCATAGAATTCATGTCAATCAAAGAAGATTTGGACCCATCAGCTTGAATTTGTGCATGATGTTCCAAGGCACAACATCCATGCCTAGATTCTAGATTTTCAGACAGATTTGAAGCCACTGGTGCACAACGTAATTCATCATCACAACAATGTTCACCCATAACTCCACATTGAAGGTCTTTAGCAAGGTCTTCACTTGTTCTACTTTGAGTCTTTTGACCAATGATTTCCTGTTTAGAATCATAC
>CAODLS010855770.1:0-16045 GCA_948243855.1 Flueggea neowawraea
GGTGTTGACTGCGTCAGCCTAAAAAGACTTAGGGAGGTTGTTCTCACTAAGCTGGTGCTTGACATTTCTTATAGAGTCCTATTCTTTCTTTCAACAATACTGTTCTGTTGTGGGGTCCTTAAGGTAGAAAATTCATGACCAATACAATGCGCCTCACAATAGAACTCAAATGGCTCACATGTAAAGCCACCTCCTCTATCACTCCTAATGCAAACAATAGAATAACTTTTTTTTCATTTTGGACCTTCGTCTTTTCCTTGTTGTGTTGAGTCATCATCTTTGTCATTCAACTCTAAATCCTTTAACTTGCCTCCAATACCTAGGATAATATCATGATCATCCAAAATTCTAGGAATAGAGTTGTTAGTTTCATCAAATATAACATGAATTGACTGTTCAACCTTCTCAAGCCTTTTGTTGTAAATTCTATAAGCTTTACTTATGGATGAATATCCAAAGAAAATGCCATCGTAGGATTTAGAATCAAACTTTGCTAAGACTTCTTTTCCATTGTTGTGGACATAACATTTGCATTCAAATGCATGAAAATATGAGATGTTGTGCTGCCTACCTTTCCATAACTCAAAAGGAATCTTTTTTAGTATGGATTGGATATATTTTCCTTATTCACTATATAGCATGTGGTGTTGACTCCCTCATCCTAAAAATACTTAGGGAGGTTGTTCTCACTAAGCATGGTCCTTGTCATTTCTTATAGAGTCCTATTCTTTCTTTCAACAACACCTTTCTATTGTGGGTCCTTGGAGTAGAAATTTCATGACCAATACAATACTCCTCACAATAATACTCAAATGGCTCACATGTAAACTCACATCCTCTATCACTCCTAATGCAAGTAATATAATAACCTTTTTTTTAATTTTGGACCTTCATCTTTTTCTTGTTGTGTTGAGTCATCATCTTTGTCATTCAACTCTAAATCCTTTAACTTGTCTCCAATATCTGGGCTAATATCATCATCATCCAAAATTCTAGGATTATAGTTGTTAGTTTCATTAAATATAGTTGGTATATGAGGCAAATGCATGAAATGCCTCATTCTTGTATGCAATAAAGAACACCCAAGTGAATCTAGAAAAGTCATCAACAATGACAAAACAATATGCCTTACCCCCTAAACTCAAAATGTTGATAGGACTAACAAATCCAAATGCAACAATTCTAATGGTCTAGATGTAGAAATGATGTTCTTGTTATGAAATGAAGATTTTGAATGCTTTCCTATGTCACATGTATTGCATATTAAATCTCTCTCATATTCAAGCTTGGGCATTCCTTTAACCAAATCGTGCTTGCTAAATTTAGAGATCATATGCATACTAGTATGCCCTAACCTCCTATGCCACAACCAAGAGTCATTGTTCACAACAACTAGGCATTTTTCATTAAAGGCTTTAGGGTCAAACAAATCAACAACTTATGCCTCATTCCAACAAATAAAGCAACATAATGATCATCATATATCATACATCTACTAGGCTCAAACACAACTTTGTAATTTTTATCACAAAATTGACTAATACTTAACAAGTTGTGCTTTAATCCATCAACAAGTAAGACATCATCAATGGTTGGTTAGGAGACTTACCAATGTTACCTTCTCCAACTATCTTACCTTTGTCATTATCACCAAATGTTACATAGCCTCCATTTTTAGGTGAAATGTGTGAGAACATGGCTTTATCTCCTATCATATGATGAGAGTAACCACTGTCAAGATACAACATGTTCTTCTTTGCTTTAGCTCTCATGCACACCTACAAAGATCTATCAAACCTTTGAAATTGGTACCCAAACTTTCTTGGGTCCTTGAAGGTTAGTTCTAATCAAGTTTGAAGGGATTGTTCCTTTTTGAACCCAAATCCTTTTAGTTCCAACCTTCCTAGTTATTCTTAACTTACATGAATAAGCATAATGTCCATCAACACCACAATATGAACATGCATTGTTCAAAACAGTACTGTGGCTCACAAAAATGGTTTTAGAAGACTTTTTTGGGGGGGGGGGGTGAACTAGTTGTAGCCTAAGCAATGTTTGGATAGAGATTGTCTTTGACAATCCAAAAGTTTCTTAAGGTTCTCTTTCCCATTTGTTAGCTTGTAGGCAATGTTTGAAAAATTTTCAACCTCTTTCTTTAAAAACAATTTTTCTTCAATCAAAGTCATTTTCTCTTTACTCAGAACATTCACTTTCAAACCTAGATCATTTGAACTTTTTTTTTCAAGCAAAATATTTAGTGCCTAATTTTTGAAATTCATCATGCAATTCTTGAAAAGCATCATGCAATTCATAAAACGTATAAGAGTCACATACCTCATTTCTTCTTCACTTGAGTCTTCATCTTCCATTGCCATCAAACACTAGTTGTCCATTTCTTCTACTTCCTCTTCCTTATCCGAGCTTGATTCATCATTATCACTCCAAGTAGCCTTCATTGCTTTTCCTTTCTTCTTCTTGGAGTATTTTGAGAATTTCTTGACAAAAGGACATTCTTGCGTTATATGGTCAGGTTTGTTATATTTGTAATAGATGATTGAATTGTCCTTCTTAGAGTCCTTCTTGAACTCTTTCTTTGGTTCTTCTATTGAAAGTTGATCTTTGTTGCTCTTCCAAGACATATTCTTCCTCATAAACCTTTTGAACCTTCTAGCATACATGGCTATCTCTTTATCTTCACTCTCTTCATCTTCATCATTGGTTTCCTCAACAATCTTAGACTTTAAAGCCATTCCTTTTCTTCTATCACTTTTAGTGCTTTTTTCTTCTTCATTCAAGCCCATCTCATCTGTAAAAAGAGAATCTAGCAATTAGTCTAAAGGCAATGGGTTGAGATCTTTAGCTTCCAAGATTGCATCTTTCTTTGAAGCCCAAGAATTTGGAAAATCTCTTAGGATCTTTCTCATGAGCTTAGAATTTGAGTAAGTCTTTCCAAGTGCTTTCAGCCCATTTAAGATGTCATTGAACCTATCGAACATCTCTTGTATGCCTTCTCCTTCTTTCATTTTGAACAACTCATATTTGTGAATAAGAAGTGACACTTTGTTCTCCTTCACTTGTGATGTTCCTTCATAGGTTATCTCCAAAGTTCTCCAAATCTTATGAGCAGTGTAGCATTGTTGAACTTTATTGAATTAAGCCTTGATAAGTACAAAAAACAGAAATGTGCATTGCTTTGTTGTTGTAGCACACCATTTTCTTATCATAGTCTATCCATTATGCCTTTGGTTTGAGAGATTCGACTCCATCTACCATTTTCTTGGGCACATATAGACCAGTTTCTACTGCATCCTAAACCTCCTCAGCTTCATATTTAAGAAACACCATCATTTTGGTCTTCTAGTACATATATTTACTGCCATCAAAGAAAGGATCTTTATTAATAGATAGATAGACCTTCATATCTTGACATATCTCCCATGGATGCCATTTTGGATCTTACACTCAAAGTGATTAAAGCTTAACTATGAGCACTCAAGCTCTGATACCAATTGTAATCCTAGTATGACAATGCAATATGAGGGGTGAATTGGATTTAAATTGAAAATTTGAAAGCTTTTTAAAACCTTTTGCACAATATGTTAAAAAGTAAAATAGAAATTAAATCCAATACACAACCACAATAAATAAACTTAATAATAGTAAAGAGATAAAGGGATAGAAGATATAAGTCCTCGGTTTATAGTGGTTTGATCCTCTTTGACCTACGTCCACTCCTCTAGTTACTAGAGAGTTTGAATCCACTAAACCTTTCTCACTTGTGGGTGGAGGTAAACTGGTACATGTATTTATTTTGCAGGCTCACAAGAAACCTTCTGCACACTTATTTGTTGGACAAAACAAGAAAACTAACACTAGTTTTCATAAGCTCACTAGCAACCACTCTTGTTTTTAAGGCTTCAACAAGCAAACCTATATTACCCTTAACCTTTAACACCAAAGCTTGATGATAAGTGGATTCCCAAATATGTAAACACTATATCACACCAACCTAGTTATTGAATTGCAAATCAAATCTCAGTTGGTGTAAGATAAATGAGAAACTAAAAGAGAGAGAAAGTTAAGAATCAATGTAGTAAAGCTTGGGCACACTCTTGAAAATTCTCTCCTAATTCTTCAGTTCTAGAAGGCTCTATTTATATGCAAGTTCTCAGAAATAGCCGTTGCAATCTCCAAAGTAGCCGTTGTGAGAGAAAGGAATAATTCTGATTTGAGTGACATTAGTCCATGTTACGTGCGTTGATTCCTTTCTATGTGCGTAGTGTAATATGTCGTAGCGATACTGTGTGACTTGTTCTCCTTCTACGTGCATTGCATTTGTATCAGTGTCTACTGTATAAAATATCACCAAGTGCTAAGTGCCTTATGTCACTACTATGTGATTTGATCATACCTCTATGTGCATTGATCATAGCCTATTCAGCCTTCTACGTGCATTGACATCTTTAAAGATCACATCTTTGATTCTTCACGTGACCTGTCAGAGAATATTCAAATTTTTGAATCTCGATGAGCGTACCACCGCCTTTATCAGATGTTGAGCTCATCTTCGCCTACGTGATTTGCATTCCATGTAACGTGCATAGATCCATGTCTTCAAATGTGACTCTTTTATTCTTCTACATGCCTTGTATTGGTGTTTAATGTCCCACTAACGTTGTTTTGCAAGTCTTCTTCAAATTTGATCATAAATTCGTCTACGTGTCTTGTATGATCTATAAAGTGCATTGTATAGTGGTGCTTCCAGTCCAAAATGTGCTTCATTGATACAACGTATCTTTAATAAAGCTCAACACGCATTGCATACTTTTGGAGCATTCTGGTTCCAAAGTGTAACATGTCTACGCATCTTGCATGCAGTACTACGTATCTTGTAGTATTTCCCATAATTTCTTTAATATGATCAATGGGTATAGCATCAAGTAGAATGCATGTTGATCTTCGTACTATGTGCTTAGAGGGTTATATAATTTGCGTTGCTTAACTGTTTCAAATGATTTGCTAAAATCATCAACACTTAGAGGGAATTTTCATGTTAACGAAACTTGGTTCAACACTATATACACCTATATATATGTGTGTGTATATATATGTGTGTGTGTGTGTGTGGCTCAACTTACTCCAAGATTAAGTTTTAAGTCTTACAACCAATCTTGGCCCTCCATTCTCTTAAAATCTGATGACTATAAACTTGTCACCTCATCCAGCTTAAAATAAAAATAATACCACATCTTAAAAAAAAATCATCTTGACAAAACAAAAAAGCCAATTAGGTTTGAGAAATGCCTTTTCCGATGACAAGCCGGTGTCCATCATCACCTCTCCGTCATCAGTTCCTTCCAATTACACTCTATCGCTAGCTATTCCCTTTCATGTTTGGTCATTAGCATTCATTCCCTTACCGATGCAGTAGGTTTCATCATCTCTTGAATATATTAGCTCTAAGCAACCTCTTCTCGCCTTTGTCATCTCCAGGAAACTTCGTCGTTGTCAACTCCAACTCAATATAGATCTGTTTTGGTGTTTGATTTCGCAGGGGAAGGATTTGTTTGGTTTTTTATTTTTTTTTAAGTTTTCTAGTGTTCGATTTTGGAAAGAAGAGACTTGTTTTGGGTGTTGTTTTGGTGTTTGTGATAGAAATGGGATGGGTGATTTTGTTGTGTAGGTAAAAAATATTTTGGAGATGGGGAAGAAATATCAACTGATCTTGTTTCATTAAAGATGGAAGAAACTGAAGTTAAATGTTTTGGCCATTTTTCTTGTTTTTTTAGAGAAAAGAGAGCCAATAAAAAATGAGGCTCTGTGTAGCTAACTTTGAGTATGAAGATTGAAAACTCATGTCTACAATTTCTTCTTAGTTTTTTCTCTTCAATAATTTATTCCTTCTTTTGTTGAAGTGCTTAACAAATGCAAACCCTATAACTAACAGTGATCATTCACAAAAATTATAGCAGGAGGAGGCTTTTTCTATGAAAAATGTCATTTGAACCTCTTAGTTTCTTCTTGAGATCAAATTCTTGCAGTATTTAAGAGACCGTGGAATACACCTGGATAATTGGAGGAGACGTTAGCTTTTATTTTGTCTGCAAAAGCCATCTTTAGTTTTGCTCTTTCTAAAATTGATTGACTAGATGGAAAGTTTATAGTCATCAGATTTTAAGAGAATGGAAGGTTAAGATTGAGTGTAAGACTTGGAATTTACTCTTGGAGTGTATGTATGTATGTATATATGTATGTATGTATGTATGTGTGTGTGTATGCATTCATGCATGTATGTATGTATTTATGTATGTATACCGCCACTTCTATTCTTCGTCTCTCTCATTTTTTTTATTAACCTAAAATCTCGCTCTGAAATTCTAGTCTTCACCATCTCTAGATATGTCCTCGATCCATCCATTAACCATCAAATTCACCTCCACTAATAGTGACACTACTCACTACGCTATTAGACTTTATCAACCTATGTGCCACATCGTACAAGCAAACATTGTTTGTTAGTGTTGACTAATGGAGACGAGTGTCAAGGATGTAATACAAATTTCAGAAAATATAAGGATGTGATAGTAGATTATTCTAAAACTAAGAGATATTTGTGTATTTTTCCAAACAATGCTCTTTGTTTTTACCAGTGTTAACATGGCGCAAACCCAAAACACTCTAGTTTCAATTTTTTAACTTCGTTTATCAACACCAAGTGTGAAATGGCCATCGTGCACCCCTTTACGTATCGATTTAACATAGCAACAAGTGAAAATCAACGCTCTAATTGGAATCTTGCATTTGTTTTTTTTCTCCATTAATGGATGAATTCAATATATTTCGAACACTTCATTCTTAGACCCAATTACTCAATCTATTCCTTTCTTTTTCAATTCATTCAGACCTTAACCTACCTTGCTAGCTCAACTCATTACAAAAACCACTAGACTGATTAGATTTGACATTATCACTCCTATCTTGAACTTTTCAATGTTTCTTTTGTGAAGGAAAAAGTTTGAGGTGACAAAATGTGAATTTAATTTATGTAAATCTTATCGTTCTCTCATGCTATTGAGCTAGACAAATTATCAAAAGGGGTTGAACGCATTTATATTAACTATTCGAATGTATAAGAAGTAACACAATTAGAGCAATTATGGAGTTTGATGATAAAGATGGATTTTGAATCTTTGATCTATTGTGTAACACACTACTCGTCCTGACTAATTTTTTCTGTAATTTTCCGTTGAGTTTCGAACCGATCTTTGATGTTTGAGGGGATGATTTTATGTTTGAGATGTTGTTTGGGTAGTTGATGATAATTTGGATGTGAAATAGGTTTGTTGAGATTTGTGGCATTTGATTGAATTGAAGGAAATGAATTGTGGGGAAAACCAGCCATCAAACGCACGTCTCACTTGTCAAGGTTCAGCTACACGTCGTTTTGCTTACTATCGTCTGTGGCTTGATGTTGTCATTCTCGTGTGTGCACAGTTAAGGTGTGAAACGTGCAACTCTTCCCCTAAACGCACGTCTCTTGGCCTGGGTCTTCAATAAAATGACACATTTTGATTACCTTACTCTTTAAAACCTCCCATCCCTACTCTCTTTCATTCTCTCTCATCTTCTTCGCATTTCTTCACCTCAAATCCATCCATTTTCATTTTCTATTGCTTCTCAACACTTTCTTTTCATTCATTGAGGTAAGAATATGTTCTTAAACACTTAATTTCTTCCATTTATTGCTTAAGATTGTGGTTTTATTTTGAGGCTGAATTTGTAATTTAGAGTTCGAATTTCTTGTTTCTGTCTAAAAACTAGTTGGTTTGTATTAGATATTAATGGATTGAGGTCGAATAAACATAAATTTAGCTAATTTTTGAAGCTTTCTGTGTTTTGGTGAAACGAGTTTGATTGAGTTTGGGTTTGTGAAGATTTGGGACATTTTGGTATTGTTTTTGATGATTTCGTGTTAGATTCATATTTCTGAAGTTGCTAGGGACTTATTTGGGCATTGGGTGTTGTCGAATTTGTATCGAAATGGATTTTAGGTGGTTCAGGGATGATTTGGTGTGATTTTCTATCGAATGGACTAAAAACATAATTTTTATGATTTTAAATAATTGGAGGACTGAAATTGATATTTTACATAATTAGGGTTTAATTTAAAATTCTGGATATTTAGGGACTAATTTATAATTTTTTAAAAGTTTGAGGATTTATTTGTAATTTTGAAATACTTTGAGGATTGATTTGTATTTTAAAACATTTTGGGACTAATTTGTAATTTTTTGAGGTCTTAGAGACTAAGGTGTAATTTTACAAAAGTTCAGTAACCAAATTGTAATTTTACAAGTTGCCTGATTTTCGAGATGAGAACGTTAGATATTCGATTGTAATATAATTTCTAACGTCCTTAGAGATTTAGATTTCACATTTGTATTCAATGAATATTTTGTAATACTACAGTACCAGCTGTATGTAATTTTGTTGTGATATGTTTGTCTATTTTTAGCTTCATTGCCTACTTTATGTCTTGTCTGATTTTCGAGGTGCTCAACCATCCACCGGTGGTCGGTGATTTTAGATTATTTGACACGGAGTCCATGCGAGTGTTATGGAAGCTCTAGATACATAGGTTGTGTCTTCTAAATCTATATATTTTTGTTGTGTCCGACTTATATTTGTAATATGAATAATATTTTGTACTCTGTTTTCTGAAATTTTATTTATATATTTTTTGTAAATTAATTTCTACTTTGCATGCTTATCTGATCTGTATACTAGATACATATATCTAGTAATTATTAATCTGCTTGAAAATGAATACGACTTCTAATATTAATATTTTATTATATTATAAATCTTTAATTTGAAATAATTAATATTATAATTAGTAACATATATTCTAATTATTGTTATTATTATTTTACATATACCATTATATATATATATATATTAATTTTCTGTCTTGATATATATTCTCTAGATAAATTTATTTAATTTGAAACATGTTTGATTATATTTCTAATAAATATCTGTCTGGTTGTATACATATCTGATTTAAATACTTTTGATAATTAAATCTAAATATTTGTTTTGAATACGTTTGTTTTGCATATTTGAATATGCTTATACTTTGTTAATTATTATATCTGCTTTGTATGTCTGAACTCTGGGAATAATTGATCTAATTATTCTAACTCTGACTTGGAACACCTAGCTACGACGTAGCGTAGCCTTTGGGATACCAATACTCTGTCAATGCTCTAGTTGCTAAGGTAATGTGGTGACCAGTGTGTACCGCGTAACACATGAGACTCTGTCTGTTTTTTGGTGGCATCAATCCACACGTTTGCTTCTTCTTCTGTATGCTTCTGGTCCTATGTCTAGTATTTGATAATAGTAAATGTATGTTAAATTTTCGGATAAATAATTGAACATGTCTGATCTCTATATTAGTGAGTCGATATTATTGATTATACCCCTATAATATATTTTTGCTACTATCTAGCGGAATATATTCTGCTGGAGCCTATGGACTACAATGCTCGTGGATATACTCTTATGATCAGTTTCTGTCTATTCAGCTTTGAGACCCTTAAGGTGTCGGGTACTATTTGGAGACCCTAAAGCTGTCAACTGTTGGCCCTTTTGAGCCGGGTACTATTTGGTCTTTTAAGGTTGCTAGTCATCTTATCTGGCATAGTTTTAGTATATTATGGGCGTATATTCTGAACTCTGTATACATGGTAAATAATTAATTGCATGTCGTCTATATTATAATAATTATATGACATTTTGTCGTGATATCTATCTGGTAATTATTATGTTGTTTGCTTGTCTGCATAATATTTTCTGGATAAATCTTCAAAATAATATTAGCATATGTGTGCCGTTTGTTATATAATATGATGTTGTTATTATTATTTCGTATGACTGTTTACTATTTGCTATCTATGTGAACCGTTTTCGAAATGAATTTTTGAACTACTATTACGTATACGACTGCATTCTATTAGTATCTGATTATATACTTGCTTGTAATATTTTTTGAAAACGTTTTCAAAATGATTTATGTGATGTCCTAGAGGTGATCCCTCACTGAGTTTTCTCACCCCCTTCCTTAAAAATTTTCAGGTTATCTCGGCTTCTACGCTCAGTGAGGATTCTCCTCGTCAGTGGGTGCTCTTATGTTCGGGCCCCAGTACATCGTTCAATAGATGTTCCACACCGGGTTTTTGGGGGATATGATTGTATCTGATTATTTTGATTGATAATATTTTCTTTATATATTAACTTATATTTACATTTTATTACTTAGGAATATTATTTTGATTTTATTTTTGTGATAAAATCTTTTATCATTTTTGTTTAATTATGGTTTGAAATAATAAATGGGTAGTTGTTCTGATTGTCTGAGACTTGTGTGAGATGGAGCAAACCTCTGATTCAGTTCATCTCTTACGCCTGTCATAGTCCAATTTTGGGTTGTGACAGTCGTCATACTTCCAGATCGATGAAGACAAAGCCACGACAACAAAGAGGAGAACAAGGCGTGAGAAGAAAGAGAAAGATCGAGATGGAGATCAACAAAGAGAGAGAACGAGGCAGAGGAGAGAAAGGATGAAGACATACCAAATGAGAGAAAGTACGACGATGAACAAAGGAACGAGTCGAAGAGAGAGAGAAGCAACAAACCAAAAACGAGGAGAGAAGGCGAGATGAGAGAACATAGGCGATCAACCTGAGGAGAGAGAAAGAAAGATGATATGGAAGCAGAGGGGGAGATCGGAGGAGACGAGAGGAGAAGAGAGTTGGGATTGAAGCCGAGAGAGGAAGGGCGAACGACAGCGAAAGGGAGGCAGAGGGTCACTAGGGTTTGGGGAGAGTGAAAGGGAGAGCAGAAGAGAAAAGACATAGACAAGAGAGTTGAGAGAGAGAGGTGGGCTACTAGGGTTTGTTTGGGGATGAGAGCAAGATGAAGATAGAGAGATTAGGAGAGAGAAACCGAAGAGAGAGAGAGAGAGAAGGTGAAAAAATGATGTAAAAAATTACCTTTTATTTGAATTCATCTAGCATTTTTTAGGCTCTAAATTTAAAAAATGGTATATGGAAAACTTAATTAAAAATATGTTATTCAACTAATTAGAAAACTTTAGATTCTTTTGTTAAAATCTAAATTTTATTTGAGACATATAACATAATTAACTCTTTAGGAAGCCCTTCGGTTTAGCAATTGACCATTTTGGGCCCCAACAAACGGACAAATGTGGGTAATCCTAATAAAAGCTTGTGGGCTTTAATGGATCACCTAGTAGGAAAATCACACAATTACACTCAAATAAAATACATAAATTAATTTTTAGACTCAGCGTAAACAAATTTTGAGGAATAGAAACACGCTCAAAATTTCTTTAAAAAATATTAGATTTATAAAGTCTCTAAAAGTCTGCATCTGATATTTTTTAAAATAAGTTTGAGTGTGTTTCTAATGCATTCGAAATTCTCCAAACGTCTCAATCTGACATTTTTCAAATTAAGTTTGAGCGTATTTTCATTTGTTAAAATTAAAATTATGTTTGTCTATTTATCAAATTCAGTATTTCATTTGAGACACCTGACATAATTAACTCTCACCTAGTTGCTCACAGAAGCCCACACAATATTTCATATTATTGCTTCAATAAATTAGATACACAAGCTGTTTTTTAAAAAAAAAAGGATATATAAGCTTAAAATTCTCTGCCTATTCAATAAATAAAAGAATTAGACTTAATATATATACTATTTTTATTAAAATAACAAAAATTCTTAACGCATCCCTGACTTATGTTATGAATACATGGACAACAATTCTTTGTTGAGTTAATTACACAGTATGTAATGGTCAATGTCAGATTCATTGTGTAGCACTACAAGTTTTAAAATTTCAACAACACAATACAAGGTGATGTAAATCACGACGCAGAGCGATTGCAAGTTGTAGTAGATGGTGGAAAATGTCGCTGTCGCCGCCTTCTTTCCGGACGATATGAAAACGCAACAGTCACAAAGTGCTGAGTTGGCATCCAGACGGACACATGGCATGGTTTTGCACAGGTCACTGGCAAGTGGATTGAATCTGACAAAAGCTGAATTTGCGAGTTTTGTAAAAGAAGGGTTACTTTTGTGATTTTCCTGCACAAATGGTTTCACTTTTGTAAATTAATCCCTCACTGGTTGTCGGATACAAGAATTTAATTCACTTCATCCTTTTCACCATAATATTTTTCTTATTTTTTTGAACTTTTATGAAAGATTAAGTGATTCTTATTATAATAATGTAAAAAAAACCATTTTCAGCAATGAGTTTGTTCTTTCTTTGATGTACTTATTTTTTCCTTTAATGAGAATTTATCAAAGTTCATCAATATGCTTAAAAATAACAAATTATACCTAAATAAATTGATACTGTAGTCAATTTTAATATTAAAAATTTAAAGTATTTAAGAGCAATTAAATGACTTTTATAGAAGAAAAAGTTATCCTAAATAGTCAGCTCACCGACATCCATTTAATTTAAACATTTTCCAACCAAGAATTTTCAAAATGCGAAGCATTCCTTTCAATCATAAAAATCAACACGATAAACAGTCCAAAGTCTCCAATTAAAAAAACTTCAAAACCAAAGACTACATCACACAAAATTAAATCACAATGATAGCAGCATCAGTTTCAAAAGTTCAAACTGATATCGCAAAATAAAATAATGAAAAAAATCTACTGCGGCCGTTCTCACCTTGACGTGCCAATGAGGAAGCTGCATGTGACGTTGATAATTTATTAGAATTTTTTTTGAACGTAGATAATCGATTAGATTGCTTTTGCACGTAGAAAATCTATTAAAATTTTAAACATGTCTTAATCTAATCTAATTTTACCAATTTGAAATTAATTTTTATAATTTATCACGAGTAAATATTATGTGTAGAAGATGTCATTAGTCTTCCATCAGCATCATCTCGTACTATTATCGTCACAACCTCTATTACATTAACATCTCACTCAAGTAGACAATTAAAATTAGTAGATCAAATTATTTATTGTGTGGTAATTGTCTAGTCTCACATCGTATAAATATATAAGAATGAAAAAAATTGTAAGTACAAGAATCTAGTATTTAAATAACTAAAAATTGAATTTTTAAGGTTAATAGTTGGAAATCCATTAGTTATCAGATGTTGGGACAAATCTCAACTCATGACGATGGTGAGACAAACTTCAAAAGTTGGGAGGGTGGCTTTGAATCTAAACAAATCACACATCAGTAGGTGAGTTTAGTGAATTCACATCAGTAGGTTAAATTTAGACGAATCACACACTAACAAAACATGAAAGACATTATGAGAACCATAATTGAATGATTTGGCCATGAGAATGTCTCAAACCTAACGGAGTATCCTACCTAAGCAAACAAATGACGCTAGCAAATCAAGTTACTTGTTGTGCAATAACGTATAAGTGTATAATGATTGGAATGCTTATAAGTATAAGAACTTAACTAATTAATTAACTGAAACTTGAATTTTTGGACTTAGTAGTTGAAAATTCATTAATTGTCAGATACTACTTAAAAATAATTGCATGTTTATACTAGATCATGACAATTAATACATCTATTACTACTTCCTTCCATCTAAGATGTGTTGAGGATTCTATTATCACCATCTTTTGCCATTTCTTGCCTCTTCATATCATCATCGTTTACTTTATGTGTTTATCTATTACTACTTCCTTCCATCTAAGATGTGTTGAGGCTTTTGTTACTGCTACGATGTGTTGACGTTTCTGTTACCACTATCTTCTGCCATTTGTTGCCTCTTCATATCATCATCGTTTGCTTTATGTGTTGGGTTGTGTTCGCTATTTGTAGAATTGGTGCTTTTAGAAAATTAATTTTATTTCAAATCGTTTTATTGTGTTTGTTTGTCTTTGTCCGTCAAAGGTGTGATTTTATCTTGATTTTATGTTTAACTATGGGTTAATTTAGCCTTTGTGCCGTTGCATTTACAACCTTGTAAAAAAGATTGTTTCACTAGTACAATAAGAATATTCGAATAAGTTTGCTTTGCTTCAAAGTCTTTCTCATTGGAATTTGTATTTTGACCATTAATGATTAATGAATATCTATTTCAAGAAAAAAAAAATTATGTATAGACAATAATATGCAAATTTGATAATAAACATACTTAAACAAATTAGCACATTATACATTGAGCATAATACATTTCTTAAAAAATTTAATCTTTTAAGTATCTTTAACAAAATTTCTTCAACGTTGAGTGTGAATAAATGAGAGGGGGTGACCTCCTATTTATAAAATTTGTAGAAAACGAATATAAATGTGTGATGTTTGATTTGTATTCTCTTCTTTAAAAAAAATAATAATATAAAATATTCTCATCAAAATAACCTAACTACCAATAAGATAAATATAATTATCTCAATAATAAATCAGACAATATTTAGCATTATCAATAAGTTAATTTTATTTTATAATTATATTACCAATAATTTAATTATTCTATGGTTTTTTAAAAAATTCTCCTTCTATACTTACATTTAAAAATTAAATTTGGTCAAATCCAATTTACCAATACCAAAATTATTGACAAACAGGGATGAAATTGTTTCAAATCATAACGTCTGAGCATATATAGAGAATAGAATCCCAATCTGACAATTAAAAAAACGAAGTAGGAAAGATAGCTATCACATCCTCAGACTCTCTCTACCAAGAAAAATGAAGAAGCTGCTTCTCAAATCGGAAAATCCATAATAACAAAATTAAACCGCCTTCAAAAACAGACTTCACAACGGTTAACATTCATAGGAAACTCCCAACATTAAATTTCGCTTCTGCGTTCTTGCGTTTCTTGCACCTGCTTTGTCCAATTTCTTTGTTGTTTCAGTCTCCGCCTTTCTATTTTCATATATCACAAAGAGCAAAAAGACTCTCTCTTTATCACCTGCCACTCGCAAGATTCAAAATTTCCTTGACCGATCTCTCTTTGGGAATTCACACAAAGAGAATCTCATGTAAGTTGTTTCATTTCTCTTTACAGAATCTAACTTTTTGAGCTTTTTCTCATGGGGGTTTCTAATTATGTATTAGTCCGATTCAATTATGTATTATATTAGTTCAAGCTTATAAAGCTCCCTGTTTCTGGGTGTGTCTAATATTGAATCTAATGATCTTTTGACGGTGTTGTGTGCGAATTTGCATGATTGCGACATGCTTTGATTTAACCGTCAGGCGGGCTATAATTGTCAAAGACTATTTTTTGATGTAATTGAGCTGAGAAGTGTAAGCGTGTGTTCGTCACGGGAAAGATGAGGTATTTGTGCAAGAAAATTACACTTTCTAGTTTTCTGAGTTGGTGTGGTTATGTATATGCATCCCAGATGGAGAAGAGTTTAAGCATTTTTGGCAATTTCAGTTTATTTTTTTGGGAATTTGGAGTTCTTTGAATTGTAGTCTGTGAGCTTAAGAGAAAGGATGTAATTGTAGCTGGTAATAGATAGAAATGTCATGTATTTGAAATCTTTGCTGCTTTTGTTAAATTTTTTCTTTTTTCCTTCCCTTTTTGATAAATCTAAGTACATATTCCTCCAGAAAATTCTGTGGTTTGCATATATGCATCAGGTATCATGTTGCTCTTAGCTGATTGATGCTGTGAATAAAAAAATCTCCCCCGTGTTAGATCTGTGAGGACTGAATATCTGATGGCAATGGCCATGAGATATGACACTGTCAAGTTTAATGAGCTATGTGTTAGGCACATTGACGATCATGCCTTTGGACGTTTTTTTCTTTAAACTACTTTAGGATTATCTGTGGCCTCAAGGGAGTGCATTTTATGTTACAGCATTTCTTGCTGAAATCTTGATGAGAGTGTGGAGCAGCTTTTGCATGCTGGAGTTCTGCTTATGTACGGTTGATTGTAGGATAAAACAATTTATACAATGGTGCGAATTCCTATTCGGAGGTATGTGCTGTTCT
>CAODLS010855878.1:0-19940 GCA_948243855.1 Flueggea neowawraea
CGGGTATTTGCACACAGAGTATGGAACAGCAATCACGTGGGATGATGCTTTGCGGTTAAGTGCACGTCGCTTTGAGCACAGGACGTATAACATTTTTAGATGCAATTGTCATTCATTTGTTGCCAACTTTCTGAATCGAATATGCTATCGTGGATCAATGAGTTGGACCATGATCAGTGTGGCAGCTCTGATACTATTTGAGGGGCATTGGACTGACTGGAAGTCGATCATCAGATCATTTCTTCCTTTTGCCTTGGTGCTGTGCATGGGTATGTTTTTAGTTGGTTGGCCGTTTTTAATCGGGTTATTTTCATTCTCATTGCTCCTTGTGGGGTGGTTTCTGTTGGGTACTTACTGTTTCAGAAACCTTTTAGAGTGCTAAAATATCTGTTGAACACGTGTTTTAGGGAATAACCTCAATCAGTGTAGTTCCATTTGTCTTGGAAGTGTGTATAAATATCGTATAGAATTACAGCATCATGAAACTGATGTTGATGCTTAGAAAGTTTCTGGCATCATGAAACTGAAGTGATTTTAGAATTTATGGAAACTGAAATTGATGATAACTTATTTCAGCTTGCATTTTTTTTTGATATTCTATGAATTGTACAATATCTCGGCATTTGCAATTTTTTGGTCTTAAATCTCCAATTTTGTTGAGGAGATACTCAATGGTATATTTTCTTTCACTTGCTTTCTTATCAGTTCTCTTCAGAGAATACTTTTGTAATTGGTTAATTTATGTGATGAATTTATTCAAATCGTTTATATAAATCATGGCCATGTAGAAGCAACCTGCAAATTTTACTTCAGAAAGAAGACCAATATGTCTTTTTTTATTATTATTTTTTTACGTTTTGGTCCTTGGATTTCCACTGCAGTCTGCAGATTTGCATATTTATACTTGATAATATACAGGTGGTACAGACCCCTCGCGTGGGCGCTTTGATTGGAACAACTGAAGAACAATTAAGATGTGATAAATTATGACATGTTTATAATAAGTCATTTTATTTGCTCCCTCCGGGTATTTGATTCATGATCTTTTAGTGCTGGAGGCAACTATAGTACTAATGATATGTTCATTGCTGCAATTTTACATCACAAGAGGTATAACAACTTTGTTATGAACACCACCATTCATGGAGGTGGTATAACAGATGCAACAGGAAAAATATTTAGTCAGAACATATAAAAAACTAAATTCTGCAATAAGAGGGAGCCCTATTTATTTGATAATTGAGCATCTGGTTACATAATTGCAGTATAATGTATAATAAGCAGTTAACCATGGAAAGGCTACCAGCATCAGCAACTTTCTCCTCTATTGTGTTGGCAGAGTGGGTTACATGAACGCCTAAAACCATGGAAAAGAGAAAAAACTGCGTGAAACTTGAGAAATATCCCTCCATCTGATTTATGTTCTTTCAGATTTGCAACCGAAAGTTCCACCAACAATTCTCTTGTAAGTTCAGAAATGAGTCCAACCAACATTATGCTCCATACTTGGAAGCCTTCCACATCTTAAATGCTAACTCATGCAGAAACCGATCTGCCGGTATTACGAGATTGACACCATGCTGAAGAGGAAAAAAGGAAAATATTTGACATTAAAACTGGCTGGCACCATAAAGTATGGCAAATTCTAGAATTTATGTATATGTATATCGATTAACGAGATTAATATTAGCAAGATACATTTTCTTATTTGTAGATTTTCAAAACAAAGAAATGGGAAGAGAACAAACAACAATTTCATTCATTAAAAATGATCTGGTTGAGCAATCATGTGCAGGCAAAATTCATGAAGAAAAAGTTAGCTAAATGCCCTCAACAAAATATGTCATGAATAATTTCCATTCATGAATTACGATGGCTGCAACTTTACTGAAAGACAAGTCCTCATCAAATTGGATGTTCAGATTAAGGTAACTAAAAGGGTTTTCTTAAGTTCCAACAGCATGTAAACTATTAGATAAGATATTGAAAGGAAAAGGAAAGTAAAAGGAAATAACATGAAGATGAAATTTAGTTGGTACCTCTTTAAAATCTTTGAAAGAATATTTCTCCACCATATCCATTCGAGTTGCAGCATCCTGCCATTGAGCAACTAGCATTGGGCAATAGGCCCTGTTGATTACCAGTTAGCTGGATATAATTACAAAATATGATTATAAGCAAGAATCTAACATGGTTTTTTATTCATTTTCTTCTTGCTCACCTAACATCATTTCGTGGTGTTTCTCCTCTCATTGTATAACTCTGACGAGGGATGAGCTTCAAAAGATCAGGGTGTATACCATCTTTAGACATTAAAATTGAGTAATTGGTGCTATCAACCTCTGTTAAGGAACCATAACCCATTGCGACCGACAAAAGCAGACGTGAACCAATTTCAGAAGCAGGCTGTGCTATGTGCAGTATGCTGCCAACCAATGCATTGAGATAGACCACATCGTTGGCAATACTCTCACTTCCATCACTATTTATCTTTTCACCTGCCCCAATGTGCACAAATACTAAATCAAACTGACCTGTTTCTAAAGTCTTCCCTTCTTGAAATCCAAGCAGCTTCAGTAACTCAGAGGTCGCACAATCAACTGATGATCCAGAAACAGAATGAGCATTTCCATTTAGCTCATCAAATGGCAACACAGTGACACCAAGTTTGCCACCGAAAGATTTCAAACTAGGATTATTCGAGATTATAGCAGCACTCATCCCCATAAATCTGAAAAGAAATTATGAATAACATTGGCTGATATTGCATAGATTTAGATTAGCAGGTAATCTACATTTCCAACAATCCAAAACAACACCAGAAAATATACCATTACCTATCTGATATAGTTGTTATCTTCCTATCATTCTGCAACACGCAAGAACAACAAACATCAGTACAATACCCAAGAAAAAGAAAAATTCTTATATCTAGAAGGATAATGCTACGTTATCCAATTTGGTCACAACCACACAGGTAAGTCCTGCAGTTTCATGGTTACGGCCGAGATCAAAAAAAGCAATATTGTATCTGAAATTAAATGATGTCTTACCGTATTTTGATAAGCTTCATATGAATCCAGCAGATGAGCAAATTCTCTAACAACCCTCTCACCCTCTCTTTCTGCAAATTTTAGAAGAAAAAAAAATTCAATGACTAGAATTCAGCATTTCATTAACCGTTTTGTGTATTAAAACTCACACCAATCAAGAAATTATAATGAACCCACAAAGCATTTATCATAAGAGAACCAACACGAAGTAAAACAGCGAAAACCCATCAAGGAAATTTCTGTGAGGAAATGAGAACAACCTGAGGGAGGGGCATTGGGGAGGCTGAGAAAGCCACAGGCAGCTTTGGATGCTAGAGAGTGGAGATGAGTGTGGGAGTCATCGAGGTAGCGAGCCAATCCGTCACCGTATAAGACCACAGCTCTGCTTGGCTTATCAGCCATTGATGTTAAGAGGATTTGCACTTTTACAGTGTTTGACATAAATGAATTCATTTACAAATCTAAATTATCATGTTATGTTTACTTTTTTAAAATAACTTAAATTTAAAAATTATAAATAAAAGAATTAAAATTAAATAAAAATAGTAATTTATAAATTTAAAGTAAATAAATTTTATTTATAAATAAATTCAATGTCATTTTTTTTGAATAATTTTATCCCTCTCTCTCCCTCCCTCTTTCTCCCCCTCGCTCTCCCTATAAAAAAATTAATTATTTAATCTATATTAAATAATTATTTAAATAATCAACAAACAATTATTGTTATAATATTATTGTCATAATTTTAATTAGTATTATAAATATAAGGGTATTTTAGTCAAAATATACAAATAATTTTAATTTCTAAGTCACATCAAACAAGAAATTCATTTGCAAATGATAAAATTGAAATTCTAATATATATTATACCGAACAGTTTATTTTATTTGCAAATCCAATTCCTTATGAATTTCATTTACAAATGAAATGTAATTTATATTCATTTCATATCAAATACACCATAAGTGTTTGTGCGAGGGAGCGTCTGAGATAATGGCAATGCTACAAGAATGGGTAAATTACACTTTTAAATAAAGTAAACCAAAGTAATAACTCAAATTCCACTTCTTATTTTACTAATTTCTAAAATGCCATCTTCTTAAAAAAAACTAGAATTTTACCTTTTGACTTTTTGTGAGAAATTGAGAAAAAAATTGCTCGCGAAAAAAATCAGAAAAAACCGCCTAAAAAGGATTGTCAGCAGAGTATATACAGCCGAAGTACAATTGTATATAGAGTGAGGAAAGAATGTGTACAAACATAAGAGAGCCTAAAATCAATATTTATTTTTCAAATAGAAAAAATAATTATGTTTTCACTAAATATCATTTTTTTGTATTTATTCTAAGGTTTACGTAGGAGGGCATTTGTGTATAGATCATGCACAGGTGTGTATAGGAATGTACACAATGTGTACAAATGTTCTCTCTATTTTTTTGGATTAATTTTTTTAAGTTGTACGCAAGTGTACATAAGTGTATTAATGTGTACAACCGTGTATATTTGTGTATAAAATTAATTTTGTAGACATACATGTAATTTTGGAATTGATAGTATTTATTTTAGGGACTTTTTTTAAAATCGTTAAGGATTAGCGGTGGAGGTGGTGGCGGAATGGAGGAGAGAAGAAGAGAGAGTTGTGAGAGAAATGTAGAAAACTGACAAAAAAAATTGGAGAAAGAAAAAAAAAAGCACAAAAAGCAAAAGCAGGTAAAGTTGTAAAACTATGAATTGTATTTGGGAAGGAATGAAACTTACAGGTACAGCCCGTGTAGTTTCTACCACAGGTCTACAAGAATCCAATTCCAAAGAAGCTATTCCCCGTTAAAGAATAAATAAAACAAAAGGAATTCGCATCGGTCCGTGAGGTTTAGCCTATTCTACGATTTGGGATCTGATGAGTTAGAATTATCCGATTTAGTCCCTGACTTACTGACTGTTATGACGTGGCACATTGGACGGCTTACATAAATTGGACCGAAAAAGCACTTACATAAAAAATTCAACCACAGAAATGCCCTTTCCATCACAACAGAACCTCTTTTTTGACAAGAAAACAAAACAAACAATTAAGAATCATAAATCAAAAAATCTTCGATCGAACTCACATTTAAAAATCATCAATTGAATCCAGAAATCACAGTCCTGAAAATCACAATCTAGAAATCACCATTCAATCCTAAACTTACAGTCACATGACACACTCAATCAGCGGCAAAATTAGAAATTTTACACAGGCAAAAATATATAGATGTAAAATGAAAAACTAATAATAGTAACAGTAATAATAATAAGTGACAAATTAAATTTCTTTCTATGTAATATTTTATTAAAAAATAATAATGGTAAATGTTTAGGAATAGAATTCCATAACCATCGAAAAAATAGAATTTCATAACTTTGTCACAATTTGAAAATTAAAAATAAGATTTTTATATAATTATATTTCATGAGTGATGAATTATCAAATTTAATGACAAAATTGCCCTTTCCATCACAACAGAACCTCTATACAATTTATTTTTATAATTTACTTTTATTAAATTTATCTCAAATAAACAAATTCACTGCCATGTAAGATGACAACGGATTGTCGAAACCAAATATCAAGAGGACATCCCCATTTCCCTCAATCTGCGAATGGGACTTACTATTTAGAGATAATTACACTCTCGACGCCCATTTGCACCATCAATTACAAATTAATGGCACCAGCCTTTTTTTCTTAATTTTCGGACCTACTTTCACAACTATACTCCATTTTTTCTTAGTCCATACGGACAAAAAATTTGCATTTATTCTTCATATTTCTGCTTTTTTATTCAACTCTTAACTATTCTCTCTCCTCTCCCTCCCTCAATTCAGTCCAGTTTGCTCCTCTCTGCCATCTGCTCCGCCTCCTCTCTTCCTCCCTTCGACTGTTCTTGTATGTTCCGCGACCTCCTCTCGCCTCGGCCTGTCTCTCTCTCTCTCTCTGTGCACGACCTCCTCTCTCTCATTCACCCTCACAACCTCTTATTTGCCTTCAAAGTTCAAACCATCGCAAATCTACACTTTGTCTTCTCGAACCGTTGCTCCTCTTCAACCTTGGTGGCAGCCAGATCTGGGCTCTTCAGGCGGCAGCCAGAATTGTTCTTGCATTTTTTATTTTTTTATTTTTCTTAATAAAATTATTTTTAAATGTTCACAATTTGTTTAAAAATTCTCAAATTTTTTTAAATAAAATTAGTTTGTTTGAAATTTTAAAAGAAATATATAAAGTTTATACGAAGTTGAATTAAAGTTTTAATTAAGTTGATATATAGTTTATTAAAATGACTTTTTGCAATTTTCTAAAAGAAATTATAAATATTTCATAAGATTGATTTAAAGTTTTTATTAAGTTGATATGTAGTTTATTGAAAAGTTTTAAAATTTGTTCACATTGAAAATTAGTCCCTATTTTTTTCTAAATTTTCTAAAAAATATTTATTCAAAATTTTAAAAAATATTTGCTTGCATTTTTTCAAGGTTTATATGTAGTTTATATAAGTTTTTTTTAGGTTTTTAAAAAGTTTATGTAAAGTTAATTTTAGGTTGATTTTAAAAAAATTTATGTAGAGCTTATATAAAGTTGATATTAGGTTGATTTTAAGGCTTTAAAAAAAATTAGAGTTGATTTTAGATTGATTCTAAAAAAGTTTATGTCAAGTTTATATAGAGTTGATATTAGGTTGATTTTAATGTTTTAAAATTATTTTGTAGAGTTGTTTTTAGGTTCATTTTAAAAATATTTATTTCAAATTTATATAGAGTTAGTATTAGGTTGATTTTAAGGTTTTTTAAAAAAAAATTAGAGTTGATTTTAGGTTGATTCTAAAAAATAAAGTAATTTAAAAAATAAAAAATGAGTAAAATGAAAAAAAATAAAATAAAAGGACTAAAACTGAAAAACAAATAAAAATAAATTATGATAAAAAATGTAAGAAATATTGTTTTTGAATCTATAAGATGTAAAAAAAATAGACCGTTTTATATAATGTAAGAAAAATAAATAAAAGTCATTTATTTGTAATTAATTGTCGATGTTTTTGCAACTTGGCCTACAGACCAAGAATGCGAAGCCATGGCATCATCCCACCAACTGAAGATGGACACGACATCCATGGCTTCAAACCCACCACAATGGATGATATGAAAGAACCCATATGGGCCATATCTTCTCGTCTGCACAAAAACGCAAATCTCATTCGCAGGAAAAGAGGCCATTGAATCTAGACTTGGCCACGGTTCAAGTTCAAGATAGAGAACCGAATGGTCTACGGTCCATTTTCGGCCTTTCGATTCTGGTTTACTTCAATTCTAGCTCCAGCAAATTCATTCACTAGTTTCTGGTCAAATGGTTCATACGGTTCAATTTTTCCTTTTTATTAAATTTTTAATTTTCAAATTTAATTTAGTTAAAAAATTAAAAACTTATATATACGTATATAATTTTTTTAGTGATAAAAATTTTACATAACATGGGCAAAAAACGAATACCTTTGCCAGAAAGACTAAAAAATATTTTATGCACAACATATTATGTTTGAACTTGTTTACCGCTTTCACTTCTAAAGCACGGGACGTTATCGTCCGTGTATCAATTCACTAGTTATTTTTTGGTCATTTTATGCTCATGCAAATTAGGGCTTCATCTGGAGTTTCTTTTTCTTTATCATCCATTTCCGCTTTCATTAATGAATCCATCCTAACATTGTCTCCAAAGGTGGCTGGTGAAAAGTGATTGTCTATATGAGGATCTTGTCAGCCATTCGATATTAAGTTCCTTAGCCAGAGTTGCTTTAAGATGCAATGAAGGTGTGGCCAAACTTGGATTTGGGTTCGCATTGTCCAGCTGGTGATAATCTTCCTTGCTAGATTTACTGGAAGATCCTCTTCCTTAATGCAGTATCACTACTGAAAATTACTTGCCCCAAAATATTGACATCCTATCAATTTGCATTTGAATTTCAACAAATTGTCCTTGATATTGCCCCATCTTTGAGTGGAGCGCATTGCTCCATGATTGGCCATTGTTCAAGTATTCGAAAATTTGATTTCAACAATGTTATCTCATCTTGATTCAAGTTAGAGACATTTGTCCCATCGGTCCTTTCAATGTTTGGTCGGCTACCATAAGTCATCTCATGTCACCTGCCAATTTGCCCTTTCCCTAATCTTTGATTTGACAAATTATTCTATAGCTTCAATCTTTGATTTCAGCAATGTTGTTTCATCTCTGTCCAACATGGAAGTATTAGTCTTATATGTCTTTTCAGTGGATGGTGGGCTACTACGATTCAAATCATCTTGCTCCTCAAATTTCCCATAAGTTCCAACAGTTTTCCAAGGAAATTCCTTGGATTTTAATTCTAAGAATTGTAAGATAGATCAAATCTTTGCTTCTGAAGATTGCCATCTTATCTTGATCTAAGTTGCGTGCCTTTATCTTATTAGTCATTTCAATTGCTACTGGACTCCCAAAATTCATCTCATCTCAGTCTTAGTCGGAGGCTTTTGTTTCCATCAGTTTTTTCAATTATCAATGGACTCACGATTCCCCTCATCTTACTCCATAGTTTCAAGATGTTGTTTCAACAAACTTAATATATAAAGGGACTTTAGAAGAATAAATTGTTATTATTAGACGACGACTTTTTCAAATTGAATGAAAAAGATAAATATAATTTCTGCAAAGATAACACGTACAATGTATGTTTATGCTATGACATTTACAAGAGGCAAAAGCTTCATTCATTTAAAAAAATTAAAGAACATGAGTATGAAAATTTATGCAGATTTCAATAAGGGTCTAATTATTTAGTGAATTATTATCGAATTTGCGATTGATAGATGCATACACATCCGTAATAAGATCATCACTCCAATCTTGTATGAATGTAAGGCAAAATAATTAGGCGCCTGAATTTATCTTCCCTCTCAAAAATTTATGCCCTAACCCTTATTACTTGATTCAGTTCTAATAATACTGATTTTGAATATAAAAACTAGTTCATCTCTTTCTTCCATAAAGCAAGTTAATCGATTTTTGTGCCTAAACCCTAAACCCTAACAGGCACAAAGAGACATAGAAATGTTCCGCGAACCAAATCAATGCTGATACACTAATGCCTTGTCTAGCTCTAGTGTTTTCACCACCAAAAGGTTAAGACTTGTTTAGTTGTGAAAATTTTTTACTTTTTTCTAGAAAATTAGAAAATAAAAATACAAAAATGAAAAAATCATTCATACAACACTAAATTTTTTCATTGTTTTCTATGTTATTTTAGAAAAAAAACAAAATAGAAAATAGAAAACAAAAAACTATTTTCTCAACTAAACCTAGCCTTAAGTTTTTGTGACCTTATAAAGATAAATATTTTGTGACGTATAGACGAGAAGAGCTTTTGTGTAAAAGAAGTTAGGAGTCACCACAAAAATGCTAAGAGATTAATCTTGTGTAGAAATGTAGAAACTATTGTATTAGAAACTTGTTTTGTTGTGTGGGTAAGAGAGAGAGAGAAAGCATATGCACTATTTCCCTCTTTTCTCTAAATTGATGAGAATTTTATTTTGCAAAAAAGAGTTTTAGCATATAGATGTTTTGATGAATCTCATTGCGTATTAAATATTTGTAGATTAATTCATAACATTTTAGAAGAATATATGTTGGTTAATAGAATTTTTTCAATTTCATTTGATAATGCATCCGCTAATAATGCTTGTGTTAACGATTTAAAAAATATTTGTCAAACGAATTTTGGTGGACGATTTTTTCATATACGATGTATTTGCCATATTTTAAATTTATGTGTTCAAGATGGTTTACAAGCAATGAATGTTTATATTGAACCAATTAAAAATGAACTTTCTTATATGTGGGTGTTGAGTTTAGTTTTGATGATGATGAGAACAAATCATCCATGAAAGATGAAGACCAGAAAATGGTTATGCTAAAAATGGCTACTATGCACATAGTAGAAGATACTATGCACACAGTACGCTGGTGGAATCATACTACGCACACAGTAGTGGATACTATGCACACAGTACGATGGTGGAACCATACTACGCACACAGTATTGGATACTATGCACACAGTATGCTAGTGGAATCATACTATGCACGTAGTATTGATACTATGCACGTAAACGGGGTTCCAGAAACTGACAAATTCAAGACGCTCCTCGGTAATTTGAATTTGAATATTCTCTGACACAATCACGTGAAGTATTAAGAGTGCAAACTTAAAAAAATCCATCTACGCACATAATATATGGTATTATGCACATAATATCTGGTATTGTGCACATAGTATCTGTCTTGTGCACACAGTATCTGGTACTATGCACATAGTATCCGATGTCAGTATTGTACAATATTTGGATCTATTCTACAACGGTTCTATTATTGATTCCAACGGTCACAAAGTCTAAGAAGGTTATAAATAGACATCTCCAACATCAGAATAAGCAAGAGAATCATAGAGAAACCTTGACCACACTTTGCAATCTTTATTTTCTCATTTATTCTCTCAATTTTATTTTTATACCCACTCTTTTTATTTTCATTTGTTATCATTCTTGGGTTGGGTTGAACTTAAATTCTGTGTTTTGGAAACACAATTTGTAACAATCAAAATATTTGATTAAAGGTTGTATAGGTTTCCTTGAGCCTAAGAGTGGTTTGTTAGTGAACCTTAGAAAACTAGTGGATAAGTTTTTCCTTGTTTTGGTTCCTTAGAAAAACAAGAGAGGTTGAAGGTTTCCTAGTTTGTTTCCTGCAAAAACTAAAAGTGTAACGGTTTGCTTGTTGAGCCCTCAAAAATAAGTGGTGTAAACGGTTTCCCTCCACCCGAAAGTGAGGAGATAGTGGATTAAAATTCTTGAGTGGATCTCAATGAGTGGACGTAGGTCAAGGAGGACCGAACCACTATAAATTGAGGCTTTATTTTCTCTCTCCCTACTTTATTGAGACAGAATCTTACAGTGGGTTCGCCCTAGGACCCAACGAGAGTGGACAAATTTTTGCATTCAAAATGGTAAACAACCAAAACGTTTTGCAAAAGATGTTTGTACCCGTTGAAACTCGACTTTCAAATTACTTTATCAATCTATTGATTACAAAAATTTATTATGTTCTTTTGCCTCTCAATATATTCCAAGTAGTAATCTTTTACCTACCACTTGGAATATTTGTGAAAAAATTATGCAAATTTTACAATATTTTAATAGTGCCACTAATTTTTTTAGTCATGTTTATAAACCCACTTCGCATGAGTTTTTAGAACAAGCACTAAACATAGCTGGTGCATTTAACGAGAGCGAGAAAATTGAAGAAATTCAATATTTTTTCCTTCAAATGAAATTGAAATGGTTAAAATATTTTAAATTTATTCCTGATATTTATCTTGTTGCATTTATTTTTTATCCTAGGATTAACAACAAATTTGATTTTTTGAAAGATATTTTAGAAACTTATTATTCATTGTTAGGATTAGAAAATAAAGATGATATTGATGTTTTACAAATTGTTACTAGAGTTAGGCTTTTAATAAATGAATTATTAGAATCTTTTTATATTACTTGTCCAAATGATGAATCTGGTTCATCCTCACTTCCACCTATCCCTACATCCTCCTTATCATTGTTCGTAGGATCCAAATTGATAACGGATAGGCGGAAAAAACCAAGGAGTTCTTCAAGCTCTCATAACGAGTTTGAACTTTATCTAACCACTATTTTTTAGGTTGGTGGTGAATTTTAGATTTTAGATTTTTGGAAGCAATATAAGATGACATTTCCTACTGTTTCAAAGGTTGCACTCTAAGTACTAGCCGTTCCCGCCTCTACCGTAGCGGTTGAACAAACTTTTAGTAGTGGAGGTAACATTTTAGATTCTAAGAGATCGAGATTAGTTTCAGAGGCGTTGGAAGCTCAAGTTTGTGTTGATGATTGATCGAGGGCGCTTCAAAGGACTCAAAACCAACTCCATTCATCATCATCCGAAGGTGATGAGTTATTTGATACCGCTTCCACAACAAACACTTCCGACTCCAACGACAAGAGTTAGTTTAGTTTTTTTCCTTTTTTGCTTATATTTTAATTTATCATGTATTGTTAAATGTTGTATAGTTATATTGTATAATTATATTCGGTATTGTAACCACGGTATTCCTCCGCCACAAGTGAGGGCATCTAATAAAATTTAATGAGTTTTTTTTTCTAATTTTGTTTAAAATTATGTGATGTAATTACTAGTAGAATAGTTAATCTATTTGAAATTATTAAAAAAAATCTTTGGAATAAAATGTATTATTGGTATTATAGTTAATTATTGAATATAACAAAATTTACAAACCAAAAAAAAATTGACGGGATAAAATAACGGATTAAAAACAAAATTTTGAAAAAGAAATGAAAAGAGAGAACCGAACTGAAACCGAACCGGCGGTTAAACCGGTCAAAACCGGTTAAAACTGAAATTGAAACCGAACTGAACCGAAACCGGACCAAACCGTAGAAACCACGGTTTGGTTCTGGTTCTCATATTTGACAAACCAGAACCGCCGGTTCCGGAACCGGCAACACCCCTACTGGCGTCCAGACAAGGATGACAATTGATATTGCCACTCAGTCAACGTGGATATCAATGATTAGACAATGAGGTCAATACTCGTATTTGAGGGGATTGGTAGAGGGTTTTTTTTTTTCAAAGATTGATAGAGCTTTTACCCCCTATGGGTGGCCGAACAGAACAGGGTACGCTGACCTCAGTTCGACGTGGGAGCGGGGTAAATTTGAAATTATCTGGTTGTCACTCGGGCCCGTGTTGCATAGAGCTGGGTTGTTCAGGCCCGGCCCGCTTGTCCTCAGTGAGGTGCTACGGTGACCACACTCGTGCAGAAGTCCAAGTCCACTGTCGGGTGTCAGCTTTGACTCACATGAACATTCCGTAGTTGGGAGGGTACCTTCCGGTTTAAGACTGCATGGTAACGCCCAGCATGAATACGCTACCTACCGGCTACCCCTACCTCCCCTTTTTTCGGGAAAAAAAAAGATAGAGCTTTAGTCCAATAATGATGGCCCTTCGGATCGAGCCTTTGCAATGCTTTGTATTTGAGCGGATTGGTAGAGGGTTTCTTTTGTCCAAATTGATAAATGTTTACTCCAATAATGATGGTCCTTCAGACTGAATCCTTCAATGTTTTAAGTTAGTCCGGTGATGGAAATATAAAAAGATGGTTGCGACTTAACTAGGTAGCCTGATAGAGGTTTAGTCCAATAATGATAGTCCTTCAGGCTACTCGTAACCACGGTCCCTGAATTTGTCCTGCGGAACGTCTGCTCACCGTTTTTATTGTTATTTTATTAAAGTTATCAGTTCCTAACCTCTCAATTTTTTCATCCGTAACTTAGAGGCTACTTTAAGAGTTCGCGAGACGCCTACTCAGTTTTTTATTAAACACAATTTTATTTTAATCCCGTTAGAGTAAATCTGACTACTTGATCAAAATGATCCAACGGTCAGATTTGTTTTAAAAAAAAGCATGTGCATGTGACACCACGCCTGACACATATAGTCCGTCCTCCTGTAGGAGGACGGACTACGATATAAGAACACATAAAATATCTACATATCAACGACTAGAATCCCAATCCGAGATCCTAATCACGATGTGAACAACCTCAGACTGAGTTTGAAATTAGTCTGGTGATTGAAAATTGAAAAGATGGTTACAACCTTTCAAAATGCCACGTGCTCAACAACGATTAGCTGTATATATCAAGTTAATGTGGTTAGAATCCGGCGTTGCCTTTTGAAAGTGGTTAGTGTCAGATAGCGGCTCGATTGATGCATCATTCCCTACATTGAGTCCATAAGCTCCCGCAGTGTTCCGAGATATGGTCATTGGACCTAACCTGCATCAACGGGGAGTATGGTGTTGTATTAATTTTAACGGACTAAATATAAACCAAATCTTTAATATATAATCTTAATATAATCAAATGATAATTAGTAATTATTTTTTAATTGTATGCATCTTTAATTTGCGTCATCAATAAGATAGATTAATTATTTAATTAGTTATGAACTCTTAGTCTCGCTCTCTATTCCCAAATCTAAGTCTTCCTATTGGTTTTAAGGATATGTTTATTTTAGAGAAAATTCAAAGGATAGAAAATGGGAGGGAGAAAGTAACAATTCCTTCCTTCCAAAATATTGTTTAGTTTGACAAAAAAAAAGGTGATGGTTAGATCTATTTCCGTCCATCTAATTTTGTCTTTTATACTTTTTACTTCCCCCAAAATACAGAAATTTTGAAAGAAAGAAAGTTTACAAGTATTTTAATTATATTTTCTCTTGTTTTCTTTCATCATCTATCAAACCAAACACATAAAAACATATCACTTTTTCTTTCCTCCCTTAAACAAACCAAACAACCTAAAGAAATTTAAAAGTCTTTTCGCTTCTCTCCTTTCTTCTTAACCTATTTTTTTTCCATGGGAACACTCATTTTCTATCTTTCTAGCAAACATATTTGTTTCAAAAGTGTAAGATTTAACAGATAATAAATTTCAAATACTAAAAAATTTAGATAGAGTAGCAGGACTTTTAAGAAAAATGTATGCTAAATATTATATGTTACATACTATTTTCATATTAAATGTTGTCTCTCCCAAATAAATCCATTAAAGAAATTGCATGATGTACAGCATTTTGAGTTTTTTATTTCATATGACATTTTTTTTTTCACAATTTCATTGTTTGAATTTTTAAATTTTTTTCTTCATTTTTGTTTATTTCCATGTAAAGGTGTCGGGAGAAGTTTTTTTCAAATCCAATTTTACTTCTTTTCTTTCCTTTTTCTTTCTTAGTTGTCATATTCTTTTCATTTTCTCCACTCTCTTTATTTTCTTTCATTTTCATTTTCATTCTTCATGTTCTGCTCTAACAAAAGTTAAACTTATAATATATTTCAAAAGCTTATTTTAAGAATTTTTTTCATAGCCTATTCATCTCTCTTGTTTAATACTTTTATTATTCTTCACCATATCCTCGTTCGCATCTGACTTCAAAATGGCCTTAGAAGCCATAGAACATGAGGATAAAGAGGAGAATGAGCGAATGATGGTCTTGAGAATGGCTCTTGTTGTCTAAGAAGATGAAGACGATAACATGTAAATCAATGCACTAGAAAAGGTAGATGGAGAGAAGTTAGTGCCAAAGTATCTAACATATGTTCTGAAGTATATTGAAGCTATTTATACTTTCTCATCTCATTCAGTCATTCTAGTCGTGGTGGGGATAGATAGAGCCATTGTAAGATAGATTATCCCTAAATTTAATGCTCCTAGCAACATTCTTGCTTGCACGACACCTTGTCACTCGCATGAGAATTTAAATTTTTTGACTTCTGATTCGTGTGACACCTTTGCTGTTCAAGTGAAATCTCAAGTTTTTTTTCCTTGAAATGAGCTTTAAACTTCCATCTTAATGCATATATTTGAAATTTTGTAGTCTTGCTCAAATGATTATTCCTCTTACTTAAGTGAAAGGCTAAATATATTATCACTTGAGCAAACATCGCTTAGATCTTCAAATCACATAGGTGTCAGTCATATTTGTCCCACTTGTCTTTAGTGTGATCAAGTGAAACTTATTTGTTGCTTAACTGAAAGTGCAAGGGCCATTTGTGTTCAATTAGTTTTTTGTTTCAAATTGGCATCATATTTTGAATCGCACTCAAGATGCTAACTCGAGATCAATGTTACAGGATTGAACAATGGAGGAAGAACGAATTTTTCCCTTGAGAAAGGGGCGACAACAAGAAAGTGGAAGCGAATGTGTCTTTCTTTCTCTTTCTGATGTTGTGTCTCTCTTTTTGTTTCTAATGTCATGTCTCTGTTTCATACTAGGGTTTCCTACACATAACCCTAGTATGTGTAGATCCTAATTGTGCTTCTCCTAATTATATTAGAAGGCCCATAACTAACTAACCAACGATTGATTAGGCTCATGAGCATCACCAATAGACTTCTTGTCCCGACTCCCTATAATATTATATTTAATTCAATTTTATTTTATTATTTATCTTAAAATTTGAACCCAATTTACTTTTTTTCTCAATAATTAATATTTTATTGTCCAAATTCAAAAATAGGGAGATGAGTGAAATTTTGCTCAGCGCAAAATTTCACTCATCTCCCTATTTTTGAATTTGGACAATAAAATATTAATTATTGAGAAGAAAAAGTAGATCGGTGTCAAATTTTAAGATAAATAGTAGAACAAAATTAAATTAAATAATATATTTTGACTTTCTATTTTGGAGAGATTGTTGGTGATGCTTTAGTTGAACTTACAATTAATAGATTCGGGTTCCACTCGTTAACATCATGGACGGACCCGGTTTTCCAACAAATATGTTGGTTTGATCTTTTATTTATTTGTAAAAATAATTTCTAGTATTCTTGTCCATTTCCCTTTAAAAAACATGTTTGAAGATAGAAAAGTTATGGTGAAAAATTAAAATATGTGTTTATTCTACTTTTCACTAATATATTGATAATAGAAAATTATATAATCCGTTTGATTAGAGTAAGTTAATTAATTATAAGATGAAAAGATAAAATAACGACAAATATTTTGTTTTTAGAACGTAAACAAAGTTTTTTTCACCTTTTTTTCAAACACACCACTAAAAGTAGTCTCTGTTTTTTTTAAGATACTTAAAAAAAAACCAATGAGATTAGGAAGAAGGAGGCCAATCAATGAGTAATATAATGTTCGTTGTAATATCTAATGGCAATGATTAAAGCTTGCTTTTCATTAATGAGAATTAATTAAGCCATCAGCCGCCGCCAGTCCACTTCATTAATTTTGTGGCTCACAGCTAGAGCTTGCGTGGACGCGACCACTTTCGAAGGTTTTATATACATAATAAAATAATAACTTCTTCATGATTTTCTTTTTTTGAAATATGGTTCTCACTTCTTTTTTGAAATAATAACAACAAGCGGGTCAACTCTCGAATAAGAACTCCAATGCGCAAGACATCGATAGGGTATGTCAAAATTCTTATTTGTGTTCATAGCTCTGATTTTGTACTTTTTCTTGTACTCAAATCTCTAGAGTAAGAAAAATTGTATCGTTAGGATAAGCACCTTACTTATCCGTTGTTTTAAATTTATTAGTATTTTTATCTAATACTACGTTAGTACATGTATCTGTGTAGGATATAACAATATTCATGCTATATCCATATCCGTTAAACAAAAAGGCAATGCATGTTTCTGTGTTTGATCAAAGAAGGTAATATATGTGTTGATTAGATATGAGTACGAATATCTTAGATAAACAGGGAATAAACTGTCAACTCTGCTTATAAGTTAAGGAGTAAGTTAGGAGATATCAAAGGTGAAACTGGGTCCTGTAGGATTTGGTATTTGCTTAATTGTTTTTTTATTGGGACGAGGATTTAGTTTCATTGATAAGATGGAATGGCAAATACATCAAGCATATTGGATACAAATAAACCTCTTAACATCGAGGAAGCCTCAATAATCAATTGCAAGGTTGGCACAATGCTTAGGTTTCTACCACAGACAAGAATAATCACAATAATCCCCCCACAAGAACAAAAGTAGCACCATTAGGCAGATAAAGTAGATCAAAGTTGGAATAATCCGAGCAACAACGATGGCATCCTGAACAACTTCCAACGTACAAGAAGCGTGAACAGGTAAAGCCAAACTATCTTACAAGTGCAAGACCAATTCCATAAACTTAGGCACTCTGATGCAAAAGTAGTGTAGACGCTCGTAAAATTGCTTAAGACAAGTAATGTAGGTGGATAATTGTAACTTTGATTCATGTTGGCTCGTTTAAGTGAAAAGAGAGCGATAAGCATTGTCACTAGTGTTTGTCTATGTAACTGATCGATCGTCTTTAACAGGTTCATTCGGAATCATACTTGAATAGTTTGAAGAGCAGTGTGAATGTCGCGACGATGGTTGAGGTGATGCCATCTTGAATACTCTAATATATCTTGAATGTTATTGATTTTGTCTAATTCTCCAGAGAAATTACACTCCAATGTAAGTTCAGCATATTGTTTGTTGGATGTTTGAAATGGGAACTGAAAGTATTTCCATATAATTGCATAAATTGAATTTGGAGCAATTCAATGTGCTGCCAACATCTACAGTGTGTTTGGTATAAATAAATCCCACAAATTTTTTGTCAAATTCTGTGTTTGGTTTGATTTTTTAAAATATTCAAATTATTTATTTACAAATGAAGGAATTAGTTTTAGTTAAATTTTGTTCATTTACAAATCATATCAAAAGAGGTGGGATTGCAAATGAATTCCCCACTTCTATCAATTTGACAAAATTATCATCACATCACACTCAATTTACCACCTAAATATCAACTATAAGAATATTTTCGTAAATAAAAGACAAATAATACAAAACACTACTCATTCCAAATATAAGATTCATTTACAAATGAAGAATTCAATGAAAAAATTAAATATGATAATTCATTTCCAAATACAAATTTTTATGGATTTCATTTCGTTTCATTTCAATTCATTTATTAGCTGTAAATTTTGTTCCATGGATTCTTTAGGTTCTACTAGGTGTTTAGAATATGGTTTAATAGTTTTCCATGATAAAGCAGTTGTAAGCAATTGCTTGAGATTGATTCAGGATGCTATTCATACAGGTCCCTCCTGTTGCGTTGTTTCCCAATTGCCTAGTGCAGCAGAAAGTGTTGCACCCTTTTCGTATGCAGGTTGGAGATTGTTGATACTCTCATCTCATGACTATTTTTTGTTAGTCTAAAAAAATATGCTAATGCATATGTATTATATATATACACACGCTACAGGTAGGAGGAACTGTTTTGGCTGCAAAGCTTGCAAAGGAGCGGGGATGGGCCATCAATGTCGGAGGAGGGTTCCATCACTGTTCTAGTGAAAAGGGAGGTGGCTTTTGTGCTTATGCAGATATTTCACTTTGCATTCACTATGCATTCGTCCGGTTAAATATCACAAGGTAACAACTACACCTAAGGATGAAAAATGCTTGTTTCACCATTTTTACTGTTTTATCTTTGGCTTTGCTACTTAGATATCAGATTGCTTTTCCTATAATAGATGGACCAATCTTCTCATAATGTTCAAAACCTCACAGGGTGATGATAATTGACCTTGATGCACATCAAGGCAATGGGTGAAATGGATCTTTCTGATGATGGTATGGTTAATTCTTTTCATTCTTTGCTCCTGATGGTGTTTTCCTTATTTTGGTTATGACTGTTCTCCTGACTTTTTTTCCCCTAAACAGAACGAGTTTATATTCTAGATATGTTCAACCCCCGAATATATCCATTTGTAAGTTGCATAGGCTCTTCTCTCTCTATAGAGGCTTTAATCTCTTTTCACTTGTTTTAATTATGAAATCATTCCAATTACTCATGTAAGATTTTTTACATTTGTTTTAATTTGTGGATGATTCTTCTATAGGATTATGAGGCCAGGAGATACATAAATCAAAAGGTTGAAGTTGCGGTAAGCCATCTCTCAATAAATGTAGTCATGGTCCATTTATACCATCTTCAAATATGAAAGTTTTTTCTCCAACATGTGGCAGAGTGGGACCAAGACAGATGAGTACTTGAGTAAATTAGATGAAGCACTACAGGTAAATGTTTATGCCTGTTTTTGAGTTGTGAAATTTATCAAGTCAAATGGAACTAGGTTGTTAGAATTCCCTTCTACAAATATTCTTCTATGATTAGTGAAAGCATTTATGTAAAATTTGTTGGTACATTCATCTCTTGTTATCCATCTTG
>CAODLS010856180.1:0-12699 GCA_948243855.1 Flueggea neowawraea
TAAGAGAAGCAAGCTCATTTGTGATTTTCGAGAATCTATCAAGCATACTAGTGATGCTTTTCTCTTCTTTCATTGAAAACAACTCATAGTCATGCAACATCATGTTGATCTTTGTTTCTTTAACTTGAGTGGTTCCTATGTAAGTCACCTCCAACATTTCCCATATTTATTTGGCATTCTCACAAGATGGTATTCTATTATGCTCTTCTGAATTCAAGGCACAATATGAGAGTTAAGTTGCCTTGGAGTTTGTATGGAGTTTCTTCCAATCTTACTCATCAAAATCTTTATATTCTTTGGATGAGTCATCTTCGTACTTTGGAATTTTGGGACCTAATACAATGACTTTCCAAGTTTCTATATCATAGAATTGAAGAAAAACCGTCATCTTTTCTTCCAAAAGTTGAAGTTGGAGCCATCAAAGAATGGAGGACGATTTACCGCATAACTTTCGACATGAGTTCCCATATTCAAAGCCATCCCAGATCTTCTACTCTTCAGTTGTTAAGCCACTTCAAATAAGAGTCCAAGCTCTGATACCAATTGTAGAGTCGATAATTACACTAGAAGGGGGGTTGAATAGTATGATAATATAAGCTTTGAATTTTCTTCGAGAATGATTGTGGTAAATGAAAGAACACCAAGAACTTATAGTGGTTCGGCCAACTCGATGCCTACATCCACTACCTAAGTATCACTACTTAGGATTTTCACTATCAATCTTCTCAAAGATTACAACTTCACTTTCTAGCTAAGTGAGAACTCTTACAAGTTTCTTGATTCCAGTTTAAAAACAAAAATCAACCTAAGGATCTACCCTTGATCCCTCTCTCAATCACTCTTTTAAAACTGTTTAAAAACACTCACCAACAGATTAAATGCTAGTGATACAAGCAAATGAAGAATGAAATTGAAGAACAATTACACTTGTATCAATAAATGAGAAATTCAATACTTTGATGCTTGGTAGTTGTAAGAATTCAATGGCCAGATGTTTGTTCTGTTGTTTCTGGCCTCCCAAACATGTATTTATACTTATCTCTTGATTTCAGACCGTTGTGGGGTGTAATGTAGCCGTTGTGGTATTAAATGAGACGCATTTAATACACTGTTAGAGTTTTCTTACATACGTGACATAAATCTTACGTACGTTACCTGACTTGATGTTCATCACACATACGTGATAAATACATACATGTACGTTGATCATAGCTTATCCCCAGTTCACGTATGTGAATATAATATGACGTACGTGACTTCTATATCTGAGCCATCCAGTAGCTTCTGTTTTTCAGTCCGGAGCATCTCATGTATTTGAAATTCCATCTCACGTACTTTAGTTCAATGTGACGTACGTTAGTTATTATGCTTGCATACGTGAACAATCAACACTTGACCGTTGCTTCACTTGTTTGTCTCGATCCACATGAAATTCAAACATACATCCTCTGAACTGAAATCTTCGTCTTGTTTTGTATGTCTGACATACGTGACTTTGTATGTCACATGTACGTGTGGCTTCATGCCTTCAATTTATTTAAAACTTCAATTTTCCCGCTTTAATTCTGATCATAATTCGCGCACTTTGGATACCTCTCACGTACGTGACATTCTCTAACGTATGTGAACATTATCAAACGTATGTGTGATCACTTCTCCCAAACTTCCAGTAGCTTCTGTTTCAGTTCACGGTTGAACTCACGTACTTGAGACTTTATTGACATACGTGACACACACACACGTATGTGACTTTAGACACACGTACATGAATTTTCCTCAGATCAAATTCTGCAATTTGTTCATCATCAAAACTTAGAGAAATCTCAATGTTGACCACCATTGGTCCAACAGTTTTGAGTAATTTTTTATTTGGAGGATGCATTACTCGAGTAACCAGTTTGTGTACTTGAGTAATTTGTTTTGTTTACTTGAGTAATCTAGGGGCATGAGTTACTCGAGTAAGGGTTTAATATTACTCGAGTAACCTCAGTGCATTCTTACGCGAGTAAACATTTAGGTTACTCGAGTAAGACACGTTTCAGAGGGACTAAGACTGATGTTGTATATACATTTTGGAGTCTAATATGGTACTTTGAATATTTTGAGGACCAGGCTATAAGTTTACGCGGATTTTGATCTTCTAGTCAAGAGCGATAGATCTTCGATCAAAATAGATTTTTAGTGTTTGCATTTGCATTGCACTTCATGCATTCAATACCACCATAATACTAATATTATATTCTGATTTGTCTGATTTGTATCTGTTTCATCTTCTTATACCTGCCATCGAGACCTGCCCCTACTAGTGGTGCGTGATTGGTCTAGCTTTTGCTTTGGACTCCAGGTGAGTGCAGTGGCAGCTTTAGACACTTAGGCCGTGTCTTTTGAAATCTTACAGTTTTTGCTATGTTGGGTATTTATCTGTAATATGACTAATAACGGATTGGTTAAAATAAACCGGTTATGTGATAATTGGTTTTCAGTATTTTCTTAAACTATTATATGTAACAGTTTTTCTAATTTTATATTGTGATACATCTGCCTGTTTGTGTAGATTTTGTATATATATGGGATGTCTATGCTACTAGCTTAAATGTAGCATTTGGTATACCACTGTTATAAGAATGTCCTCGTTACCTAGGTAGAACGGTAGCCGTGTGTTCGACCAGACACACGTATCTCAGTGACACAGTCACTTCAGTATCTGTTATTATACATATTTTGTTATTTAGTGACACAACAGCTTCAATTTATAGTCCCATTATTTGACCTTATATACATACGATATATGTATTATTATTTGAAAATGACATTGCATGATCGTATGCTATTTACCTTAGTTGCAAATGTTTTGGAAATGTTTTAGGAATGCTGCTATTAGTAGTGTGTATATTATAGTATACCTATGAGCATGCGATATTTTTGAATTGTTTTCAAAAGGTCTTTGTGATGCACTTATGAGGCGATTTAGAATATTATCCTTCACTGAGATTTTTCTCACCCCCTTTCCCTTAATATTTTTCAGACATATTTTGACATCCAGCGACCGTTCGGTGACCGACGATCAGTGATGCATTTCTTTTGATAGTGAGTGCCCTTTTGATTGGACTTATATATGTTTGTTGTAGAATTCCACACCGGGTTGTTGTTGGGTATTGGGTATCTTTTGTATTTTGTTTTATACTCATATACTCGTATGTTATTTTGATTACATTTGACTTATGTTGTTATATTTTCCTATATATATATATATATATATATATATATATAGATTATGTTTTATCTTGTATTCATTTATTTTGTAAATGAATGGTTTTTAAATAACTAAATTGGGTAAAGTATCTGATCCTCTGAGGCTTGTGCGAGATGAGTCGAGCTCCCGTAGATGGTTCATCTTATACGTCGGTCATGGTCCGAAAACGGGTCGTGACAATTCCTATTTATGTATTGGGTGTTTCCTTATGCTAAAGGGTGTTTGTGAGAATATTGAGAAGATTTTAAATGGTTTTTAGTAGGAGAATAATCAAGGTGGAGGGATTTGGTGGACAAGTTGGGATAGACTTTGCTTACCTAAAGCTAGATGGGGTATGGGTTTTAAGAAATTCCAGGATTTTAACTTAGATCTCTTAGGGAGGATTGCTTGGAGACTGATAACTTGCCCGACTTCTTTTGTTGCTAGAATTTTGAAGGCTTGTTATTTCCCTAGATCTGATTTTTATGTGTGGTTGGTGTATAGAATCAGTCATTCATTGCTTTAGGGATTGCACCTTTTTGAGGGTTGTTTCGATGTTAGCTGGGTTGAGTGTTTTGGAGTGTATTGTCTACTTGTCTTCCTTTTCTTCTTGAGCCAAAGATTGTTGAAATCTTGTGTATTAGGGAGGTGCTAAGCTGGACTAAAGGGTTGGGATTAGCGAATGTGGTGGTCGCTACTAATGCACTGCTAGTTGCTAACGCTATCAACGAGGGTAATGAGGATGATTCTTATTGGGGCAGTATTGTTGCTGACTGCAGAATGTTTCTTTTTTCATTAGTTTCAGTTAGTGTTGAGTATAACCCCAGAACTACTAATGTTTTAGCTCATCGGCTTGCAAGGGGTGCTTCTTTCTTGCCGAATTATACTGTTTGGGAGGGTTCTTATGATTATTTCTTATATTCTGCGTTGTATTCTACTAATTCCTTTGATTATTGAATGAAGCTTATTCCTGTTAAAAAAAAAAGATAATAATATTTTAGCATAATATCATATAATTATCTTTCAAAAAAAATGAAAAGAAAAATGAACATGTAAGTCTATAACGAAATCCATAAAAAATGAGCCTTTTTTTTTGCTTTGATTGTTTAAAGTCTGAAGATTTTGATAATCAATATTCGCCTTTGATGTAACAATTCACTTATCATTTCACAATATGATGTGATATTACCCGTTATCTAATATGTTAATCCAAATATTAGAGTGTGAAACATATTTTTGTTGAACTCGATCTACTAATGAGTCAAAACGCTTATTTATATAATTCGGAAAATAAAAGTACCATAGATTCTTTTAAGAAAAGAAAGGGAAAATAAAAAAGAACATGTGATCTGTGGTAGCAAATAGCATATAAAATATTATGTATAATAAAAAGTAAAATAAATAACACGAAATTTCGTAGAAATAATGCTATATTAAGTTATTATTTACCTTATCAAACAAACATATGAAATTAGAATTCAGTCGTCATTTTCTGACGTTGGAAATTTGTGAAATCCTTCCATGCCGCATCAAGCAATGTCCTCCTTATCAAAGGCGATAGGGGACGCATCTTTTCTAGAAAATTAGAAAACATATATAGAAAAATACAAAATTTGTTTATGAAAAACTAGAATTTTCTATTGTTTTCTCTTTTATTTTAGAAAATAGAAACAAAATAGAAATATAAAACAAAAAATAGAAAATTATTTTTTGAACTAAACATAGCATCTGTTTTGGGGCTATTTCCGTTCCAAATAAATTGATCAAATAGTATGTATGTTGACTAATCGGAGAATGCGACTTGCATATGTTTCCTAATCTCTTGCAGTGCCAGACGAGAATTAACCTATTGGGCATTATTTGCCACAAAAGCCGTCAGCATGGATTTCGGTTTTCTTTTTTGATCAATGGACTTGGAGAGGACAACCAATAGTAGCAATTTTCGTTGGACATTACTATACGAACCCTCTTTCGTCATGGAATACTCACTCAGAAATGTTTTATTTAACGACAAGTTTTAGAAATATTTTTACATCTAAATTTCAATTTGGTCTATTAATCAGTACATGTGTATTGATTCTGGATGAATTTATTTATAAAAATTAGTAATTAAATTTTTAAAATGTTTATTAAAAGGTGAAATAATTGTTCACTTGTTAAATATATTATTAATAAACTGATAAATGATA
Organism: Flueggea neowawraea; assembly: GCA_948243855.1. NCBI lineage: Eukaryota > Viridiplantae > Streptophyta > Magnoliopsida > Malpighiales > Phyllanthaceae > Flueggea > Flueggea neowawraea. The sequence continues at coordinate 5,422 of CAODLS010856180.1, forward strand.
AATGTTTTTTTAGACCATCACTGTAAACTGTTTAAAGGACTTGATTTAAATTAACAAAAACTACTATATCTTACTATTTATATTATTCTTTTTAGATTTCACGTCTCAGAGTTCCATTTTAATTTCGCTACTTCTTGAGAATAAAACTATAGTTGTTCTCATAGTAGTTTATTTATATATATAAGCAACCTTCCAATGTATATAGTCGAGAGAACTTATCAGAACATCACTAAAGTCAAAAAGGAACAGTGCATTATGAAGAATAATCAATGTCCTCAAGTTGATGTTGGACTAGGAACAGTTCTATTTTTTTTTTCATATTCATGTCTGTTTCATATTTTACATAATCATGGTTACAGGTCAGCTCAACTTCATTAGAGTTAATTTAGGCGTGCAGCACACGTATAATTAACCTACCATTACGTAAGATTAGATGACTAATCATATTTATGTGTTTTATCAAAACAAAAATGTGCTAGATAATTACGGGTTTATACAACTGACTTGCGCCCACATGTTTTTCTTTTAGTAGAACGGAGTTTTAATTGGTTTAGTATAAATCCAACTAAACAACAACTGAAAACGAACATAATATAAGTTATGCAATAAATGAATTTATCAGGGTTAGTAAATAATGAATACACGGTTGCGGTTTGATTAATTATTATTAGGCCCCTTCAATAATATGTCATTGATATTAGAAAAATACTAAGAACACTCTCCATCGATACTCCTCATGGACACACTCTCTCTTATTGGCCACTTTTCTTTTAATTATCTCTCATTATTTTTTATTTTTCTTTTATTTTCTCTCACTTAATAAATGTTTTTTTTTGTCTTTCCTTTTTTAGATACATCATCTTTTCTCTTATTGATAAAAAAGAGGAGATTGAAGAGAGAAAATAAATTTTCTGACCAATGTGAGAGAAAATGTCCATGAAGAGTGTTTTTAGTACTCCTTTTGATATTAAAGTCAATTATAATGCTAAAGGGTTGAAAATTCGAAAGTAAATAAAATGACTTTTTAAAAAGAAAAATTATTAAAATATTTAATACGTTTATGTAGAGTATTTAAAAGTCAGAAAAAAGGGTACAAAATTGATTCTTCTCTCACTTTTATTATCTGTTACGACTCTATTTTTTGCCATCATAAGTAATTAAAGCGATAATATACCAAATATTGTATTAAACATGATAAAATTGTCAAATGTTGTGGTAAAAATAATAAAAATGTCAAATATTGTACTAAAAAATATTACTAAACCTTTACCTGACATGACAATTTGCTCTTGTAAATTTAGAAAAAAAGGCATTGTCGTGCTTGAAAACGTTAGTATTTTAACAAATAATAAAAGTAATAACACGATGTGCGAATTTTGATTGATCTCTTTTCCTAAAATGAGATGATCCTATTAGATCATAGAGCTAAACTATTCAGGATGGAGCCGTCATTATATCCCAATACAAAAATTTTGTAAACCCTCGGGAAAAATGGATGAAATTACGTCTTTTCTAAACCTGAAATAGAAGAGTTTACCTAGTACCAATGAACTTCAAACCCGTTTGTGCCCTTTAAAATTTCTTTCTTCTTCTTTTAATTCTCTCATATTGTGACTGTTAGCTTCATATGTAATACTCATGCCGCTTCATTTAACAGAGACATTTGCTACCAAATTGGATTGCCTAAACAACAGGAAACTTGCATGGTTGGAGGCTGCCTTGGTAGCAGCACATTGAATCATTGATGGAATATGCTATATATATTCCAGAACAAAAATTCAAAATTATTCAGAAAGTTAGATTGTTCCTTTTCAAAATTGTGGGCACCAAAGTCTAATATAATAGTGTCTTCGGATCCAAAAAAGAAAAAAGTCTAACATAATGCCCTTGCAACATGCTGTATGGTTGGCAGCACACAGCCACACCCACAAGTGAAGTCAAAATCAATCCTTTCTCATATATTTTTGCAGGCCTATATGGCCTCATTTTCCTTTAAAGTTGCAAGATCTTTGGATTAATGTATGATAAGTATATCTTTTGATAGTTAAATTCTAAATTTTTTAATATCAGCCTCTATTTTTTTAATAAAATGAAATTTATTGAGAATCATTATTGGACTAGTTTATTATTAAATACAAAAATTATTTGTTGATAATTAATTTGTTGACTTGTATAGTCTAATACTATGCTTCCACATTACTTAGGACCAAGAATCTCTTATAAACACTTTTGTCTCTCAAACCATTGAAACGTTTTTTCAGAGATAAAACCATGAAAGCGCATAAACACAAAGTTGACAATACTTCAATGGATGAATTTAATACGCGATTGTTAAGAGACATGATTCATAACATATAAATATTGAGTTCTAACAACGAAAAGAAAAAAGGTATTTATTTGATAAGTGAATACAAAAGTATTATAAGTACGAGGACTGATATGTCCGGTGTGAATTTTATTACGTATTTGTTGACTTTGCAATTTGTACATAGACTCACGTCGATATGGATGTTTGAAGAATTGCATTAATTAAATAGGAAAAATAAACTTATTTATTAGCTTTATTACTAATTGGTTTTTTACAACGAAACTTTATTACTAATTGTTGTGCATAAGCATGTAATGTATTAAAGCATGATGCAACCCGTCATGATTCGAGATATTTTATTAGCATTATAACTATTTTATTTTATATTTCTGGTTGGGATTGCCGAGGGACATATGAGAATATATTTTATCTAAGAAATAAAAAGGTCAACCTCATATAATGACCGACTTTATAATTATTTGCCAGCCACATACATATGCAAACATGCTAATTACTTGCATGCACATGATTAGGGTTGGATTCGAGCCGAGCCGAGCCGAGCTTTGGAGTGTTCAACCTTGGCTTATCTAAAATCTTTCTAGCTCTAGATTGAACTCGAGCTCTCTCTCGAACTCAAAATCTTGTTCAAGTTCAGCTCATCACAAGCTCATGAGCTTGTTCGCGATCTTTTCAAGTTCGACTCAATAAAGACTCAAATAAATTCGTAGACGAAATTTGTTAGTTCAGCTATGGAAACAGTTCTAAAAAGAATATAATCAAATTTAAATTAGTTCAATAAAATCATGTTGAACACATAATTGAACCAAGAAATATTAGAAGTTTCAATTTGTTTCACAAGTTTAATATAATATTAGATCATCTTATGCAAGTATGTTTGTACTTTTATAGACACGGTCAATTAATGTAAGTTTGAATTTTTGTTAATGTGACTCAAATATTAAATACTATTCCAAATACAAACATATTTTTTTATAATTTAGTTTAATACGCACACACACATATATATACACGCACATGTATATATATAGACGAGCTTACAAACGAACTTGTTCATGAGCCTACAAACAAGTTTGTTTGCGAGTTTTCGAGCCGAGTTTTTGGGTGTTCAATCTCAGCTCGTTTATTAAAACGAGCTTAAAATTTTGTTCAAACTCAACTCATTTATTATTGAGCTGATCTGTGAACGAGTTTTTATCGAGCCGAGCTCCGAGCTGCTCGCGAGCAGCTCGGCTCATTTCCTCCCCTACACATGATTTCATTACAAAACCCTTTTGTTTCAGAAAAAAAAAACCTTTATTTTTTTATATGATATTATATATTTGGTGTTTATATCGTTATGAGCGCATTTGTACATATTAAGTACATATATTTCAAAAACATCCTTTCTTGTAAGATTATTTTTACGATTTTATATCTAGTGTTGTAAACGCATTGTAATCATTTTTTTGACCAGGTTTCAAAAAATGGCTTTAATGGTGTTTTTAGTATATTAGATGTTGTACACATTTTGTAAACATTTTGAACTAGTTTGTATCATATTACAATGAAAACCATTTAACAAGACATTTTTGTATATTTGGTATTGTATTCATTTAAAAAATAAAAAAAAAAATTATACTATTTTTTGCTTTATTTTAAAATGGCATTTACAATGTCTTGGTGTTTTGCACAATTTATTTACATTGGGTACTCATTTTGTTACCAAATTATGGAAGATCATTTAAAATAGTATTTTAATTGTATTTGGTCTTATATTTGTGCACATTCTATACTCATTTTTACAATTATTCAAAATGGCAATTCCAAAAATACATTTTGTGTTTGTTTGCACTTCATCTGCATAGTAATTGTGGAAAATCCTTTTCTCGCGATATCTTCAAATTTGTCGCACGTGATCAGATTGAGACATTTTTTAAAATCTTTTGCTGCGTGTTTCCGTTCATTAAAGCATTTTAGTTTGCAACATTTTTTAAAATTAGTTTTCTTAGTATATTTGGGTATTTTTTTCCCTTTAAAAATGGCAAACTTGTGTAATTTAGCAGTAGTAAAATCTAAAAATTTTATTTGTGAAAACAATTCTCTTGTCTTAAAAAGGTCAAATAGGAGCACAAAAATGTAATTTCCTCTAGTTTTTTTAATCACTAATTTGAAAGTTGTTACTGGCAATTGAATTTATAATCTTCAAGAAAAAGTTGTCACTCCATGTATTAAGTCATTAACCCAGAATTACGAAAAAAGGAAAAAAGAAAATAAATCACCTTAGCATTGTGTGTCACTAAAATCAAAACCCATCTTTAGCAACTGACAAGTGAGGCCCTACTGCTTTGAGGGACCAAGAAAGGAAAAAAGCAAAGTGAGGTCCTATTCTTTAAATCACTAACAGCCTTCAAGTATTGTATTTTGATTTAGGGGCAATTATATTTGCGTCCCTGTATTTTATCATAATATGTAGTTGAGTCCCTATATTTTGAAAAAGTTGTGATTGTATCCCTACTCTTAAATACAATAGACTATAATTCAACCAGAATTCAACCATAACTAACAGGACAAAAGAGAATGCCTTAATAAACGTTGTTCTGTTAGTTTTGGCTGAATTCTAGCTAACGTCGTTTAAGCCCGGGGACACAACCACAACGTTATCAACTATAGAGACTTAATCACGGATTATGGCAAAACACAGAGACGTTAATGTAATTCCCCCTTTGATTTATTAAATCGCATCATTTGTTCATTTTTTTGCACAAAACTGATTATTTTTTACAATATTGCCATCGTTGGTAGTTAAGTGCTTCATTGAGGTCCCACTTCAGTAGCAACCTTCACTACTTCAAAGTGAATTATATATAAAATAATGCAGTAGTTTTTAATAAAAATTATGGTTTATTTGCTTTAATCATATATCTATGCCTATGAAGAATTTAATGCTCGTAAGAATTTAATGCTTTAATAATGCTTGTAAGTAATCATACAGAAATATTCATTCATTCATTCTTCTTCTTTTAATAAGGATGTTTCCTGATTCTTTTGTTACAAATTATAACTAATATACTCTTTTATTTGGCTCTAAATTCAATAACATACATAAAAAAAATTAGCGACCAATGGAGTAATTAATTGTTCCTTATATGAGATATTTGATGCGTCTTCCGAGAAGGTTTTCTATAGGCAATTCTGCAGGACAACAATGTATCGTCCAAATCCGATTTTAAAAGAGATTCAACGTATTTGATTGTTTGATGGAGGATATTTGAACATTTGATCGTACAATTTACAACTCACACATTTAACCATTTAAACTAATTTAAAGGGGCATTGTTGAAAGAGAATCTAATATGTTCAAAATTAATATAAAAAAGTCTGAATCTTAATTGAAACGCCGTTTGGTCTTAGAATGAACTATATTAATTACTTTTGTTTATCTTAGCACAAATGCAAAATAGGGCAAATATTAAGTGAAAAGGTCTAGCCTAATGGCAGCCAAGCTTACATCAGGAACATGAGGTCCTTAAGTCGATATTCATTCGGGTGGGGTTAAAGTATAATGGATAATATTTTTAGGAGTTCTGAATGTGCCAAAAGAAAAAAAGGGAGAATATCATATTAATAAAAAAATTGAATTTATTTTGAAGAAAAGCAATCAACCTTTTAATAAGGTAACTTAATTAGATTAATTTTACCCAAAAGAAGAACTTACTAATAGTCAACTCAGACAGCCTAACTTAGAAGCGGATGAGCGGGTATGATTTTAGCAATTTAAGCCTTTGGCAATATATTCAAAAGTGGTTAAAAATACATATTTAAGCAAAAAGAAAACACAATTTTGACTTGATTACAGGGAAAATTTTTTGCCACACTTACTGTAGGACTTCGCTCTTACACTAAACTAATAAAAAACTGTTATTATAATAGTTTTTAAATAATTTAGCATAAGAGCATAATCTTATATCAAGTATATAATAATTTTTTATTACCTACACCAAGTGTAGCCCCTACATCAAATATAGTCAAGAATTTTCGTGTTTACAGGAGAATTTTCCAAAGCATATTTCTTTTAGAACATATCCAACCATACTCTTCTCATCATTCTTCAAAATATAATATTTTATTTTACTATTCATATTAAAATCTTAAACTCAACTCCACTTTCATTATAATTTACATCACTTTTTTAATATTTTACTAATAAATTAGCTAACACTTTTTCGGAACTACAGTACCTCAATAAAATTAAATCATCATTATTTACTCTTAGATACTATTTATTTATTTTATCAATAAAATACTTTTTAAATATTTTCTCTCTTTAATATATAAATTTTTTTAAAAAATTAACCCATAAATATAAATAAAATAATATTTTTAACTCTCTAAATTTACTAACTCGTTGAATATGCTCTTAGTTCACCAAGACTAGTAAAACAACCACCAACACGCCACAAACCAGTCATAATCCAAAAAGGTAAGCACAGAGAAACACGAAACAAAAATACAATCATAAACGAAAAGGTGAGAGGTTTGATTTTGAAACACATCGGTCATCACGGAAGGAAGAAAAGGAAAAAATTACAGAGAAAAGAGACAATAGACGTTTTTAGGCTGGTTTTAATAGGGCTAGAAACAGGGCTATATTTAAATTTGATTGTTGGATCTGATTGATCCAATGGTCAGATTTACTATAACGGTATTATTACTGTTAGAATACCGTTGGGGGCAGAAAAATTACTATTTTGGTCCCTAACGGCTAGTTTTACCCATTTTCCTATAAATATCCCCTAAACATATATTTTTTCCTATCATTTATTCACTTAAAACACTCATTTCTCTCCCCAAACTCTCTCAACTCTTAAAATTTCTCTCCAAATATTTTTTCAATGGATCCCAACGATTTTTTCGATTATTTTTCAAACAACAAAAACAAAACAATGGAAGAATTTGCACTTGCAAATATT
>CAODLS010856217.1:0-16441 GCA_948243855.1 Flueggea neowawraea
TTCTTGTATACACAAGGCTCATCTTCATTCTTGATGAATCCAAACTCTTCGACTATTTCATCAAAAATACAATTCCAACATCGAAATGCTTGCTTCAATCCATAAATAGATTTTTGAAACTTGCATACCTTATTAGGATTCTCATGATCGACAAAACCCTTGGATTGTGTCATGTACACATCCTTGAGAAAGTTTTCATTTAGGAAAGCAGTTTTGACATCTATTTGTCATATATCATAGTCATAATATGTTGCTATGGCAAAAGAATCCTAATGGATTTGAGCTTGACGACTGGTGAAAATGTTTCATCATAGTCAATAGTATGAGTTTGTCTAAAACTTTTTGCAACAAGTCATACTTTGAAGATCTCATTGGTTTTTATCTTATAAATCCATTTGTAATCAATGACTTTGGCTCCATCGGGTGGATCCACCAAGTTCCAAATTTGGTTGTCATACATAGAATACAGATGCAGACACTCACTCAAAGACAAAAACCCTATTTCGGTCGAAGATCTATCGCTAAAACCTCGAAAAATGGAATCTACATAAAATTATAGTTCAGTACCCAACTTATATAAAATTACTATTTAATCCCTGAGACATCGAAAAAATTATGATTGTCCCCAAAATTTTCAGAATTTATAATTTAATCCTCTAAGTATTTTACATTTATAATTAAATCCTCTAATTATTAAAATTATAAATTTAGACCCTAAGTTCTTAAAATTACAAATCTGGCCCAATTACAAAATATCGATCTGGTCCACTATGTCAAATATCAAGTTCAGTCCTCAGAATATTCAGAATTTGGAAAACTACATTTTAGTCCTTTTCATACACAAACAACATCAAAACGTCCCAATTTCAATCCAATTGGGGAATCAACCATTCAACCATAACCCAACACTTTAATCCCTCTAATGAACTCCAAACTATCCCAGAAGTTCAAACTCATCACCAGTTTTGTTCAAAATCACGAGAATCACACATCTCGGCAACTTCGGGTCACCAAGCCCGTTTCACCAATTCAATGCAACTTCCAAAACTAAGCAAAATCTTCATTCAATCGACTTCAATCCGTCATTACCCAACAAAACCCAGTTCGTTTTTCATCAAGAAATGGTTTGAAATTCAAAGTTTAGGTTCAACCGAACCTATTTAATCCAACCAAACCCAAACGGAATAAACAAGAAATAAGGGCAAAAATCAATTTAAACTCAAACTTTTACCTTGATTGTAGAAAAGAGATGAACGAGAGGTAGAGAGGATTGGAGAGAAATTGGGAGTTTTATTTTATGGGTTTTCTGGGTTGAAGAACGACGAACAGAAGGAAAAAAAAGAAGAGAAGAAGAAGAAAAGAAGAGAAAAGAGAGTTCTTCCGGTTTTAATTTGGAATCAAAATAGTGCATTTTTTGTTGAATGAAAACGGCGTCGTTTCGTCTTTGACGAGTTGGGCTGAGAGATGCGAAACTCCGTCTTTCTGTTCAGTGGCACAGTAACGGACGACAGACCTTCGAAGCGGACGACAGCGGCTCTTAACCTAGATGACATGTAGCTTCACCCAGCCCAAACAACCAGTCGCACCTCTTTCTTTTCATCTGTTTTATTTTTGTATTTTCAACAATTTCCAACTTAATTAACAACTTAATTATTTAAAAAACTTCACTAATCTTCCAATTAACATTTAAAACACAAAAAAATAAATTTTTCAACATTAAAAATTATTTTTGAAATTAATTAAAAAAATTACTAAAAATTAACCAAAAATCAAGATATTACAATCTACTAGCTCAAAACTATGAAAAACTGAAGGAGGAACGGGTTCAGAAGAAGAGGAGGGCTCAAGAGGATATGCTGAAAGGGTTGGAGGTGGAAGGTGTGGGTTTAAATAAAATTATTTCTGGGATGACAGTGAGTGAGAGTGTTATAGAGACACAGGCCTGGAAAGAATGGATTCCTGAAGTGGGCTTTGCAGTAGGAAGGTCAGGGGGAGCTTCTGCTAATTGGCCTAATCGACGGTTGGTCTCGATCAAAAAGGCGGCTAGGAGAGGAGGTCGTTTGACATAGAGCAGGGAGGGCAAAACTAATGATGATGTGTCATCTAGTCATGGCACTGAGGAAGGTTTTGGGGAGATATCCCAAATGCTTGCTAGAACGATGGGGGCGAGGGAGGAGGCCCAAACGCCTCCCGGGGAGCCATGATCCTCCTATCTTGGAACTGTCAGGGGTTGGGTTGCTCCCTGACAGTTCGAGTCCTTCGGGACTTAATTAGACTCAAGCAACCTTCCATGGTGTTTCTTATGGAGACAAGAAAATCGAGGGATGCCATGGAGATACTCAGGAGACGGACACAGTATAATAAGAGTTGCTATGTTGAGCTTCAAGGAATAGGAGGGGGCTTTCTCTTTGGTGGAAGGATGACTTGCAAGTTGAAATTTTAGAGACATCAAGGTACTATATACATGCAACTAAGAGGAACACAGATGGGAGGGAATGGGACATGCCTTTTTCTACGGAGCACCTAGAAAAGAGGATAGATGGGCGGTGTGGGCTAGAATAGCGGAGTTCAGGGTGTTTAGGAGCAACGTTTGGGTGTGTATAGGGGATTTTAACTCGTTCCTATGGCCGGAAGAGAAGCTCAGTGTGGTGCCTCCCAACCAATCGCAAATGGAGTTGGTCAATGACTTTGTGCTTAATTGTGGTCTCATGGATCTAGGTTTTGTTGGAGAACCGTTTACATGGTCTAATCAGATGGATGGGGAAGCCAACACTCTCGAGAGAATTGATCGGGCTTTTGCTACACATGACTGGCTTATCTGGTTTCCTAATGCAGTAGTGGAGCATGAAGTGCGGACAGGCTCTGATCATTGCCCAATAGTTTTGACCTGGGATAACTTAAGGAGGAAAACAGGACCACCATTTAGATACGATGCTCGTTGGTCAGAGAAGGAAGGGTTTAGGAAATTTATGAACCATATTTGGTTAGGGGAAGTGCATGGATCTCAACAGTACAAGTTGATTAGTAAGCTGAAGAAATGTAGAGGGCCAGTATCGAGATGGGGCAGGGAAAAGGTAGCAAACAGCAGGGACAAAATTCAACTCTTGAAATAGAAATTAGCTGTGGTTCACAAATTGGGGGTAACTAAGGAATCCAAGGAGAAGGAAGGGAACTTATTGAGGCAGTTAGAAGAGGCGTAAAGGTATGAGAAGGTCTTCTAAGCTTAGAAATCCAGGGTGAAATGGCTCAACTAGGGTGATAGGAATACTCAGTTTTTCCAAGCTTCTACTGTGCAAAGGAGACGGTTCAACAGAATTGAAACACTTAAAGAAGAGGGAGGGCAGTGGTTAACAAAAGAGCCGGATATTGAGGGCCATGTGGTCAGTTTTTTCAAAAATTTATACACTTCCACTTATGAACCTAATAATTTGGAGCGAATCATTGGAAATCTACCAAGGATTATTAGTGAGGAAGATAATGTCAAGCTAACAGCTCCGATTGATGAAGAGGAACTTAGAGCTGCTTGTTTTAGTATGGAGGGATCAAAAGCTCCAGGGCCTAATGGTTATACGGCGTGTTTTTTTCAGCAAAATTGGGAAGTAGTGAAAGAGGATGTTATGCGGGTTGTAGGAAGCTTCTTTCAGACGGGCCATCTATTGAAGGTACTCAACAACACCAGCATAGTTCTTATCCCCAAGGTGAAATTCCTTGAATCTATAAAGCAGTTTCGGCCTATTTCATTATGCAATGTAACATACAAGATAGTTTCAAAGGTCTTGGTATTGAGATTGAAGCCGAATTATTTCTCCTCAACAGATTGCGTTTGTGCGGGGTAGGGCAATTCAAGATAATGTCATCATTGCTCACGAGTGTATGCATGCCATGAAAAAGCGAAGGAAGGGGCGAGTTCGAAGTTTGGCGCTAAAGTTGGATATGTATAAGGCGTACGATTGTGTGGAATGGAATTTTTTGCTTAAGGTTTTGGAGGGGTTCGGGTTCAGTCAGGTTTGGTGCCAGTGGATAAAGGAATACATCACGACGGTTCGATACTTCATTCAGATAAATGGGAAGGGGCTGGATTCTTTTGTTCCTTCAAGGGGTTTGAGACAGGGAGACCCACTTTCTCCTTACCTTTTTCTTGCTGGTTATGGAAGCATGCACAAGATATGTCGAAGTCAAAGCTGAGTCAGGGAATATAACAGGTTTTAAGCTTAAATCCCAATTTCCACGAATTACCCACCTGATGTTTGCAAATGCGCATTAATCATGGCATGGCAAAGGCTGATATTAAGGAGCTGGAGGAGTGGAGGAAGCTTTTAGCGGATTTTGGACCAGTTGCAAGCTTAAGGGTCAACTATGAGAAGTCCAGTGTGTTTTTTAGTCCAGAAGTTGGTAGTGATCTAAAACAGAGTATTCTTTCATTGTTGGGATGCCAGGAAATGAAATGGGAGGATATGTACTTGGGGGTTTCTTGTTTTGTGGGGAAAGTCTAAGCTATAGGTGATGAGTTATATAGTGGACAGAATTCGTAGCAAAGCCCAGGGGTGGACAGAAAAGTTGTTGTCTCAGGCTGGGAAGGAAGTCCTCATCAAAGCGGTGTTACAGGCCCTTCCTACTTATGCTATGTCGATTTTTCGGTTACCTGCGGACACACTTTCTAAGGTGGAGGGGTTGATAAGAAAGTTTCGGTGGGGCGCTGATCTGGATAAACGAACTATACATTGGGTGGGCTGGCAAAGGATAACACTGTCCAAACTAAGATGTGGCTTGGGTTTAAGAGAAATACAGCTTTTTAATCAAGCTATGCTAGCAAAATTAGCTTGGAGGATTGTTGTGGATCCAGATGCCTGGTGGGTTCGTTTTTTGAGAGCTTTTTACTTCCCAGCAGGGAATTTCATGGCTGTTAGGGGAAATTCATCGATGTCTTGGGTGTGGAGGAGCATCTTGTGGGGAAGGGAGGCTTTGGAGAAGGGTCTTAGGTGGAATGTTGGAGATGGGACGAGAATAATGATCTGGGATGCACCATGTGTTCCAACCTTACCAAAGTTCAAGATTTTTTTCACTAAGATCAGTCCAAATGGAGTACAATCTTGTTTCAAATCTTATAGATGTATCGGGTAATGGCTGGGACATAAACAAGTTAAAAATATTGTTCACAAAAGGTGAGATTGATGAAATTGAGAAGATTTCATTGAGCAAGAATGCAGAGGATGTCCCGGTTTGGCACTATGAAAAGAATGGGAGATTTTCTGTGAGGTCGTGCTATCACTTATTGAAGCAGCAAGCTGAAGCTTTTAGAAGAGGGCAACATCGAGCGGAGTGGAGGACTGAAAGGAATGAGGTTTGGGCTCGAATATGGTCACTCAATCTCACACCCACGCTGAGGCACTTCATTTGGAGAGTTTTATCTGATGCAATTCCAACACAAGAGAACCTGTATAAGCGTGGATTGGTGAATACGAAGCTGTGTAGGCTTTGCGGTTATGAAGAGGAATCCACAGCTCACCTTTTTTTGAAGTGCTGCCACACACAACCCGTACGGTTGGGAAGCCCATTAACGATAAACATGGGCAAGGACAACATAATCTCCTTCAACCATTGGTGGAGAAAGTTTGACAGAGAGAGTAAGGAGGTGAATGAGTCGGCACTGGAACTCGGAGTTATAATCTGCTGGTTCATTTGGAAGGTAAGAAACAACTTCATTTTTTATGGGATTATTCGGGATCCAAGAAGGACTTTGAGGTTAATTAATGAGCATGTGACTGAATTGCAAAACACAATCTGGTTGGAAGGGCAATCTAAAGGCAGAATTCCAGGCATGGCAACACAGAGTAGATGGGTAAAGCCACATCTAGGAGTGATTAAAGTGAATTGTGATGGGTTGGTGCAGCTTAAAGATGGACTAGCAGGGTTGGTGGCACTTGTGAGAGATTCAGAAGGCTCAATTGTGGATGTTGTTGTGTTGAGGAAGAAAGTAATTGGTGTGCTTCAAGCGGAAATGGAGGCGATCCGGTTGGGACTACTTTTAGCAACCAAGAATACCTAGGAAAAAGTTCAGGTAGAATCTGACTCCCAAGAGGCAATTAAGATGCTGCTGGATGTCAATTCTGGGTGTAGATGGGAAGTTACAGCTGCTGTTCAACATATTCATCAGATGCAAGGTCAATTTATTTTTTGTAATTTTAGTTGGATAGGGCGTAATGCTAATAGAGTTGTTGATTTTTTGATCAAGGTAGTTAGAGGTGGAAACTGGCCATCTGACTTGTTTTGTAACTTGCCAAATCCAGTGGCTCATTGGGTCCTGGAGGAACGTTGTTCTTCTGATGATGAATGAAAGATTTCCAGTTTGGCAAAAAAAATATCCCATAAAATCTTAGCTTCTTATAGTATTCAACAAAGTGCAGTTTATTCTTTAAAAGTAAGGCCCTTCGTATTGCTTTAGTTCAAAAATGACGTGGTGGAAGCAATAAAATTAAAAAGATAAATATTGAATTTGTTAATTCGCGCACAAATACCAGCAATAATCTTCTATAATTTGTTGATTTGAAGAATTCTAAAAAAAATAGGCATCAAACTCGTTTATTCTCCAGAGAATACCAAAATTTGAGGAGGAAAAGAGCTAGAACAGCAGAAATTGAATTATCAAACTCCAAAAACTGAAAAACTATTAAGAAAATAATAAAGTTACATATTTATAGGATCTAGGCAAAATCCTAGTAGAATTTCTAAATAAAATAAATACTATTCTTAAATAAGAAATCTAACTATAATAGAATTCCTAAATTAATTAAGAAAACTAATTAAAATATAAGTACTAATTCGGTTGGCTGTAAAATAAGATGTACAGCCCGATTCCACAAACTTAAGACCCATAAAAAACACATATCTCATATTGATTCTTGAGCCAATTGCACCATTGTTTATGCCATACGCCCCATCATTCTCACTTGTGAACACTGTCGAAACCAAAATAAGTGAGGAATCGTCATTCGCATGAAGACAAAATGGACTACAAGGCTGCTCTTCTGGTTTTAACACCGACTGTTGTTGTGCTTCCATGATCTCTGAATGTAGCAACAGCAAAACTAGAACGATTACAATCAAGAAATTAAATGGGTCTCCATCTGAGAAACAAAACAAAAATCGAAAAGAAGTAGCTCAATAGAATAAGCTTGAAGAGAAGAATATATATATATATATATATATATATGTATGTATTTTGTTAATGAGGAACTAAATTGTAAGAGCAAGTACAAGGATGTTTGGTAAGTGAGAAAATGAAGGAAAAATTAGGAGAAAAAAAAAACTTTAATACCATATGAAGTTTCTGCGAATCAGAGAAGTTGTATTGAGTGAGAGATTAAATTATAATCTGCTAGTTACATCTTCTATATACATCAATAGTAACCAATCATAACCAATATTTCAGCTACCATTTTTACCATTTATTTAAAATTTTCAGATATTTTAATTAATTGAAATACTAAAAGAATCATCCACCAACACAGTAATCACTTAAAAAAGTTGGATCATTAACTATATCTACAAGACACTTTAGAGAATTCACGTTAGAGTGCTCAACAAACAGCGGCATTTTATTTACTATTAGATGCAAGAGAGAGCTCATACATTGGATTGCCACACTCATTATTGCATAACTTTCTAAAGATAACCCTTAGTTTTGCAGCACTGAATTGCACCATCAAACATTTCATCAATGTAAGAAGGATTTACAGTGACGAGATCCAATCCATGTTCAGCTGCGAATTCAATAGCTCTCTGTTCGGTCAGTATCTTGGAGAGAAGATAAGGCGCAAAGTAGACGTTTGTTGATCTAGTCTGGTCTACATCACTCCAGAAGCTCCCATCCATCATCATATCCACACTATTATTGTCATTATACTGCACGGTTGGTGAACTAGAAGTGTAAACAACTCTCTTCACTGTCTTGGAATTCAAGCATGCCTTTAAGATACCTAGTGTTCCCTCAGTTGCTCTATTCACGATCACTTCCTCTGGTTCCTTGTGATCGCTAGTCGCGGCGACAAGAAACACACCAATGCACCCTTTGATTGGCTCATTGAATGATTCTGGATCATCAAGATCTGCCTGGAAGATTTTCAGCTTCTGGGATGCTCCCGGTAGACTTGTTAGGAAGCTCAGGTCTCTCTTTTGTTCTTTTCATGATCAAACACTTAAATGTTAAGACAATAACAAAAATCCGGCTACACAATACCAGAAAAAAAGCTACCATTTTGCGTTTTAATTTAAGCGAGTCGTCTCAAGGCGACCCAAGTCACCCAACTCATTATATGACGTGGAACAGTTAGCGGCCGATATTTTAAATAGAAGTTTAAAATCACATCGTGACTATAAACCGGACCACTCGAACGTAAACTACTCGTACGATAACCAAGTCCCTTAAAATCTACCCAATTTTAGTGCTACAAAGTTACAAGTTAGATTTTTAATTTGAACAAATAAAATGACTTGCCAAAAAAACTATATTTAAAAACTACACAACTGTAGTTATTTTTCTACAAATATATTCTGGGTATTCCCTGGTAAACTTGTCAAAATAGTAGTCAACTTCATTTTTCTTCTCAGTAATTATTAACTCTAACTTAATGTTGAATGAAGAAAAGGTGAATCATGTTAAACTAATTAGACATGACCAAATCCAAGTTGACCCAAATTCAAACTGGAATCAGCCAACCTTGAATCGACTCCAAACCAGAACCATAGTCATTTTGGTTCAGGTTAATAGTTTTTGAAAATCGGTGATTCAACCATCAGTTTTGAATTGGATGGTCAAATCGACAATTCAAACAACAATTGAACCAAAATAAGCGAAAGAAAAATTGAAAAAAGAGATATTACTCCCTCTGTATATAAAGATAGGCAGCTCACTTTTTCACATAAATTAAAAAATTTTGTTAGAATTATTAATTTTAGTAAAGTTTTTCAATAGTACCCTTATAACTATCCAATAAGTAATTAATAGATTTATTTAATTAAAAATTTACTAATGTCACATAGGTTAATATATATGTCACAAACTATAAAATTTATTAAAAAAACATGAATTTTAACTTTTATAACAAATATGTTATCGTTAACTTTTCCATGGCTGATTTGGCATCTGTCTAGGCAGCTAAATAGAAAATTTTGAGATGTGGCCTTATCCACGTGGCAAAATAAGTCTCACACGTTGAATTATAGAAACCACACATCATGGATTTTTTAAAAGAAACTGATTTATAGGAAGACAATGTTGCCCTTTAGATTAAATGTACGGCATGTCAAATAATTTTAAGTTTTCTCAAACTACTTGCGTCATTTTCTCTAACTCCTTAATCAAATAATCGTAGCAAGTAAATGGGCTAAACTTGCGTTAGTGGGCATTTGCTCATTTGGAGAATTTGCACACACAAAAACACACAATGATAAAGAGAGATTTTATTAAAAATGAAGATTGAGTGCAAGAGATTAAAAGAAAATGTAAGAGAAAACAAAAGAGAGCTTAGTGGGAAGAATATTAGAGAACTAAAGGCTAAGGGGGTCGGTCAACCTATAGGTCGTCAAGAATATTTTGTCAACTGATCAATTGTGGGTTCCTTCGTTTTATAGTTTCCGACTTGAATCTTCATTCTTTTTGCTTCTCGATTCACTCACCTAGTGGTCTGACTTTCCTTGAGGTTATTTTTTCCTTCTCTGTCTTAGCTTTCAAAGAACCAAGCTTCATAAGGGGTCATTCCCTTAGGGGTCTAACTTTTTTTTTGGGAAGTTTTTCCTTTTGAAGATATTTTCTTTGATATGCATCTCATTTCTTCCTTGATTTACTCCTCTGACCACTAGACTTTCCTTTTTCGTACAAGCTTTAGGGCAAAACACCTCTTAGGGGGCCTAACTCCTTAACACTGTTGTCAAGGATTGTTGCTATCCTGAGCTTTACCTCCCTTGGACTAAAAAACCTCATGGGTACCATCAACCTTCTTCACATGGGGCTCACTCTTATGGGCTTTACGAACTCAGCTCGGCTCATGAGCCTGATCCAGAATTTTGTCGAAAATAATTATCCCTGTATTTTATTGGTTTAAACAAAACTATGAACACACATTAAATTCCTTTGCAATTTTCTTGGAGTTTTCATATTCTGCTCCCTTGTAGACACCTCTGCAATATTGTGTGCCTTTTGTGCTCTTGTATTGATGAACCGTCCTGTGAAGAATACAAATCAAATTCTCTAAAGGACCATTAGTGCAACAAAAAATTGATGTGGCAAAAAATTTCGTGTAAGTCTAAAATTATGCTCCACTGGCTGGATATTTACCACCCATCTTGACTTCCGCAGGTGTGTCTTTGACCTCCTAAGCCCCTGGACTGGTGTAAGTTCTTCATGTTGCTCTATTAGTTCCTCTAAGGGTTCTATGTGTGCCTCTTTAATCTCTTATATTAGACCATGTAGGTTGCTTTTGATGTCCTCATATTCTACTACCATCATAGAAGAGTTAGAGTCCTCTTTTGTAGGGGAATGGTCCTTTATAGGTGACTTCTCTTCAATGGGAGTCACATGTTCTGCTACAAAAGGGATGCCTCTGTGTTTGTAGGGGCAGAATCATCAAGTTTTCTTTGGGAAGGTCGCTAAAATTTAGCATGCATATTTTTCAAAGGGAGTTGCCCTTAGGACTTCTTCCACCTTCGTTGGTTGGCCCTTAGGGTGATCATTGGGGACCACATCCTCTACTATTACCATAGGAGAACTGGAGTGCTCCTCTACAGGGAACCATTCCTCTGTAAGGGGCTACTCCTCTAGGGAATAACTAATTTCTTGTTTTTTCACCACCTTCATAAGGGAACTAGAGTCTCTTACTCTAGGTGATTTTTTTGGCCAGGGGAGGTACATGTTTTACTATTTGAACATCTCCCCCAATATTTTGACCTTGTGTAATTGGTTTTTTTGGAGTAGAGATTAGGGGATTATTACTATTCACACCAATCCAATTACAATTATAGGCTTCTATGGCTTTTCGTAATTCTTGTAAGCATCGGCCAAAGTCAGAAGATTCTATGTTTCTTTGGATGGTTGGGGAGGCCTGTCTAATTGAATCCCTACAAGTGCACGGGTGTCAATGTAGTTTTACCAAGGAGTATTCCAAGGATATCGAATCTAAATGAATGAGTACTAATGGCGATCAATTCATAAAAGAAAAGAAATAAATTCGATGATTTGATTTTTTTGGGGTTTTTGATTAAGAAACACAAAATTAATAAAAACAAGCAATTAAGAATGAAAGTAAATAACCAATTAATGAAAAAGAATTAGGACTTTTGAGACTCGACCAAAACTCATATTTGCTATATTGACGTATGGGGTTTTTTAGATATTGAGTGATCTCTCCTATTTTCTTGCTTAAATCTTCTCTCAAGTTCATTTAAGCTATGTCTACTTTTATTATGAGGGTCCTCTCGGCCTCACTAACTAAACTAGACTCTTTAAAAATCTTTTGAATTTTATCAAACAACTTGCCTACATAGAATATGTCTATCCTAAAATAAGTAAGTTTAATACTTGTGGACCTCATCTAGCCTTCATCTCTCAATCCTTTAACTAGATTTTTCAAAACTACAAATGATCGGTGCCTTGTAAGTGAACAAGGATCGATGTAGTAATAAATTCTTAGGAGTATTCCTAAGTATCGTCTCTCAAGGGAACGGTAATTAATTGTGATCACAAAGGAAAATAAAAGCAAGTAAACACATTTTGGATTTGGGGTTTTTGAGTAAAAGTATAAATTCAAAGAAAAATAATCAAAAAGAGAGTTAAAGTAGTGAAACAATAAAGATAAAAGTGTTGGGGCTTTTGAGGTTTCAACTCAAGACTCTGATTTGCTCAACATGTGAAATGGTGATTGGGATTGAGTACTCCTCAAAGCTAGCCTAAAGCCTCCCTCAAGGACATCTAAGCCATCCCTACAATTATTAAGATGGTCCTCTCGGCCTCACTTAATCAATTTAGAGTCATTAAGACTCTTAGAAATTTCATGAAACACCTCATATGCATAGATTATCTCTAACCTAAGCCATACAAGTTTAATGCTTGTGGCCTCACCTAGCCTTCATCTCTTGATTCCTCAACTAGGCTTACTAAAACTACAACTACGTTTATCAAGCATAATCATAGTCAAGTATAACAAGTCAATAAATCAAATCCACACACAAAAACTACAAATAAGGCAATGAAGCACAACACCAAATTACAAGCCTAACAAATCATTGTCTAGAGTTTATATCTCTAGACCCCAACTATAAAAATCAAGCTAACATAATGAAATCAAAACAAAAATAACAATATTCATTAAAATAAAACTTTAGATTCAAATACAAAATTATAAAGAAGAAGACAAATCAAACCCACAAGCCTTGATGAACAATACCCAACAAGGAAACCTTGGGTGATGCGATTCCCCTCTTGCTTCCCTTTAATATAATCTAAGAAATTAAAATTTGTTCTCGAAAAATGTAAACCCTACTTTCTAATTGAAGAAAGATGTAAAAGATGTCCCAAATGGTAGCTAAAAAAGGTATTTATACCCTTTGTCCATGCCACAAAACCATACAAGAGAAATCTCAAAGTTGCCCATTGGTCCCCATAACATTTTCTTTTTGTGTCACTTGAGTTTTCATGCACTGCAGAGTGTCAAGCCGTGACAAATTCTTGTCTTCAAAATGTGCCCTTGTTTTGCTTGTCACAGCCATGACACCACTTTTCACCTTGTTTCCATCATTTTCTTCAAGGTTTCTTGAGTTTGCTTGGGTCCTTTCAACTTCGAATCATTTTTGCACCTTTTCCCACTCATTTTCTTCAATTTATATCATCCCACAAACATCACAAACATTAATAAATTTCACTATAAAAGCATCATTTGTAGGACAAAAATGTATGAATTCTTGCTTGATTTATCATGCAAATTTAGCATACATCAATGGCAGAAGCCAACTTACCAATCTTCTTATGGAGAGACAAGTTGTTAACAACAACCTATGTCCTAAATCGTGTTCCATCCACCACACCTTATGAGATGTGGATAGGTTGCAAGCCTGTCCTATCTTACTTGAGGTTGTAGGGTTATGAAATCTAGACCCATGACACCTCTAGAAAGCATGGAAAGCTTAGCCCAATGAGTAAAAAAGGGATCTTTATAAGATATTCTAAATCCTCTAAAGGATACATCCTTGTGGGAGAGTAAGAAGGTGACACAATGACCAAATAGGACTCTCAAGATGTCACATTCCTGGAAAGGAATTTCCAAAATTGGGAGAAGTGAACAAAGACTTCACATTTTATGAGACACAAGAACTTGAGTATTCAGGATCACTTAATCTGAGTGGGAAGATCTCATGGCTAAACCTCGAGCCATGCAGATATTTATGATCCTAACTCAAGTGGGAGTACAAATCCTGATTTGAGTGGAAATGAAAATCTTCTTATCAATGGAAGTACACCAAATCTTGACAAATATATGTGATTCATGTATCAAGAGGCGAAACTTCCACGCAAGTCCCTAGGAGCTAAAGTTCCACGACAAAATTTTTTAATAGAAGAATCGAGTGAAGCTTTCTTAACAATCCCATTAGGCGAGGAAGTACCCGTAAACATGCAAGAGGTTCTCGAATCCCCAACTAAGGATGAATGGATTAAATCACCGGAAGAAGAAATGTCATCTTTGAGTTTAAACCAAGTGTGAAAATTGATCGAAATCCCCGAAGGCCAAAAATCTATTAGGAATAAATAGATACATACAATTAAGGGCTTGCTTGGTTGGGGCTAAGTGGGTGGAGGAAGTGTTACTTCTTAGGAAGTATGTAAACTTTCTTTGCTTGGTTGAACAAAGAAAGTTGAACTTCTTGGGAAGTCAAGTGTTTGACTCTCATTTGACCTTGGGAAGTAACTTCTTGAAGGGTAAGTCAGGTTGTCCAACTTCCTTAATAACTAGCCAAACATTTTATGAATATATCCTCAAAGTATTATTTTTTTATAAATTTTTATTCATTTTTAAACTTTTATAAATTATTTCAATAATAAATTTTGATAAATTATTTTATAAATAAATTTTTGATAAATTATTTTATAAATAAATTTTAATTTTATATAAGTTATAAAAATATTTTATATTTTTAAGAATTTCAAAATATGTTTTATTTGAAATATTTTCATTTAATTAAATAAATAAATTTTGTCAAATTTGAAAAAAATTAGTCTTTATTATATAATTGCGTAACAAATAACTGCAGTTTTATTTCTCATAAGAAAAAATATGTTATGTAATAAAAATAAATATTTATTTTTTCAACTAACTTTCCAGGAAGTATAGTTTTGAACCAAACACGATAAAGAGGAACTTCGTGATGCATGCTTTAGTATGGACAGCATGAAGGCACCTGGACATAATGGGTTTACAGAAAATTTCTTTCAACAATTTTGGGACACTGTCAAGGCTGATGTGCTCTAGGTAGCAGAGAGCTTCTTCAACAATGGATACTTATTGAGAGAACTGAATCACACTAATATTTCCCTCATCCCAAAGGTAAAATTCCCTAGCTCCATTAAGCAATTTAGGCCCATATCTCTGTGTAATGTCATCTACAAAATTTTATCGAAGGTGTTAGTATTGGGGTTGAAGCCTATTCTTCACAAGATGATCTCTCTCCATCAAACAACGTTTGTTCTAGGTAGAAGTATTAGTTTTAGTGCTCTAGTCCAATTATATATGTACATTGTCATTTGATTTACCGTTTAATAAAGAAACATTTCATTTCATATCTTTGAAATATTATAATATGTTTTATGTTGATAAAATATCCATGAATAGTTTATTCTTCCTTATTTTATCAAGTATGTGACTTGATAGTAAAACCTTAAGGTTAAAGGAATATTATTCTAAATATCCCTAATCGATTATTATCATGAGAATGATAATAAATTAAGATTAGTGTGTTCTTAAGTGGATAATCATGTTTTACTGATTATGGATGTAAGGACGTCACTTAGAACATAGATACGTGTTAGGGAACACGTATTGGACTGTCCCACTATGAAAGAACTTCATAGATTAATGTCACAAGTATCTTTCATGTAGTGTTGATTTTGAGTCATCTGACTGAAACTCGTTATCGACTCATACATGATGAATCACATGTTTTAACTTAGTCAAATGTTATCATAACAGGGTAATTATAAAGACTATGATTGGATATGTCATGAATCATGTAGAGGAGTGATAGTGAGAGTGGCAAATTTGTTCATCTTATGAAGAGTGATATCTTTAGGCCACTAGATGAATGGGATTGATGGAATGTATGCATACTCAAATGAATTGATAAAAGGATTTATCAATGTCATTTTTTATATCAATCTACTTGGGATCAAGAAATGTATTAAGCATATAAGGTTGACATATGACCATGCCTTATGCTTAATCTAGGTATCGTGAGACAAAAGGCCAAAATATTAAACTGTGAAAGGCAAAATCGGATCTCCGACATCCATTTGATTTTGGGTTGCCATAATGTATTACAAGATACCGCTTATGGACTTTGAGCCTGAGTTTTGGGCCAAAGGTTCATTGCCATTTTCAAGTGGACGTATTGGGTCACACACTAAAGCGAGTTGGATCAGATCACAAATATTTTTTCTTTTGGTAATTGAATTATAATGATTAATTTGATTAATCATTAATAATTTGAGTTTAATGATTTAAGTCTTAAATATGATATAAGACATAATTCATTAATGTAATGGGCTTTTAATATAAATCACTAATTATTAAGATTAAACATGTTTTGGGTTTATTATTATGTCTGACATAAATTCGGCCCATGTATTTTTAATCAAAGAGTGATTTATTTGATGACAATGTATCATATAATTAAAAGTCCAATAACATTAAAAGCCTATGTAAAATTCGACAAGCCTCCTATTTTGTAGTAGAAAATTCGGCCACACACTCCTATTTTTTAGGAACCCTAATTCTTGTGTGATATGGAGTTCTTATACTTGGAGGACAATTAAGAAGAAACCTAGCAAACTTATACTAGGGTCTCATACAACTCTATATATATGTGTGTACATACACAAGGCCGAATTTCTGAATGCTTTTTAAGGGCAACACCGAATTTCCACATCAAAAGAGAGAAGAGAATTTGTGAGGCTAGAATAGAGATTCACGTGCTAGTACACGAGATCGATCCAGGCAAGCTCATTCATGTGGATACCTTTAGACACGTTCTCGCAAAGGCAACGTGAGAGAAAGGGGATTCAGTTTTGAATACTAAAAGCTACACCAACACTCCATTCAGTCGATCATTCGAACATTGATTTTAAGATAAAAATACTAACCTTAATCGTGTATGTTGATGTGCATGGATCTTTGATGGAATT
>CAODLS010856261.1:0-17656 GCA_948243855.1 Flueggea neowawraea
CTGAACTGCTTCATACTTTCAAACTGTCATAAATATTCATGGTAGGCTGAGCCTCCTGAACTGTCATCCAAATATACCCTTTCATTCATTCATATTTATTTTTGTTAATATTCCTTTACATACTCTTTCCTGTTAATTTTCTCCTTTGATCCTGCGGGTGCTTGGTATCAGAGCCATGGAGAGGTATATATATATATATATATATATATCCATTGATTTGGGACACTCAACTATGGAGAGGTGCAACCTATGGTATACCATTGATCAATCAATGCTCAGTTACCAGAGTTGGTGGTAATCTGTGTGTTGATCACAAACACACGTGGTTAGTATCAAGTGGTGCAGGGCATATCATATCAGATCAGTTTAGTTTCGTTCAGTTCTTTCCCATTTAGATATTCATCTATATAGATATATGTATCTGTATAAGATATGTATTTGTATGCTTACTGTATGTTGTCTGCTGAGGGTGCGAACTATTTCAAAAAAATGAACTGCAAAAGTTGTACTATATTTAGAGTGTATATGTACGTATTTAGTATATTGCGTGTGGTATTTTTGATACGATTTCAAAACGGTCTTTGTGACGCAAGTATGAGGCGATTTGGAGTGTTGCCCTTCATTGAGGATTTTCACCCCTTCCCTTAATATTTTTCAGGTGTTACCTTTCGACTTAGCAACCATCCGGCATTCAGATACTCAGTGAGACGTTGTCAATTTGGTCAGTTGACAACTTTTTGCTATGGCTCCTTTATTTTTGATAAGACTCAACACCAAATGCTAGTGGGCTACTGGGTTGTATTTTGACTTTTGGATATTGATTTTACTTATACATGTTTTATACTTATTTTTGGATTTATTATTTTATTCTTGTTATACTTATATACATTTATGTTTATATATAAATAACAATGTTTTTATTTTATATATATATACATGCTCGCCTAACAAAATAGTTAATGTATATTTTAATGAATGAATAAGTAAGTAGTATATCTGATTTTCTGCAGGTTGTGCGAGATGGTCCAAGCCTTTGGTTTTTGTTCATCTTATACGCCGGTCATAGACCGAAAACGGGTTGTGACAAAAATGGTATCAGATCACTAGGTTTCGTATAGTCTAGTTCGGTGTGAAGCATATGTAGTTTTGATCGAGTCAGCCTCATTTACCTTTGTATACCTTTATGAGTATTTTGTGGTATTGTGGCAATCATTGTAGTCTGACATATGCATATATGCTTTGTTGTTTGATATGTGTGTAGATACGGATAGACATGGTGGTCGACAATCTCGTGGTAGGCTTAGGTGCCTGCCTGTTGAGGCCAAAACCCATTCTGTTGTCGATCAGCATGACTCCTATAGTGCATCGGAGGTTGCAGCAGCTCAGCAGCAGCCACAATCCCAACCGGTACCTCAACAGCAGCCACAACCTCAGTCGGTATTTCTGCAACAGCTATTCACTGCTCAGTTTGAAATGCTTGAGTGTATGGCCCAGTTTCTCGATCACATGGAGATGGCTCTTCCCGAGAAGGCAGCTGGAGATCATCCATCCTTTCCACCTATAGCAGCACCAGCTTTGCCACCAGCGACACCGTTTACTCCTCAGCCTCAGCCTTAGCCTGAAGTGCCTGCAACGACTGCTTCGATAGTTGCACCTATATCACCACGAGTCATAGATGATGCCTTGCTAGACAGGTTTTTGTAGCTCAATCCTCTAATGCTGTGGTGACTGGTACTTTATTTATTTCTGGATCTTCTGTATATGTATTGTTTAACATGGGTGCATCGTATTCATTTGTTACTTCATATTTTTTTGAGGATGCTAGATTAGTGGTGCAACCGTTAGACAAGTTTTTGGAGGTTTCATCACCTTTAGGTAACAAGATTGTAGTTGATTCCGAGGTCCGGGGTTGCATGATAGCCTTTGATGGCCACGAATTGACTGTCGATCTTATAGTATTAGATAAGAGGGAGTTAGATATGATATTTGGTATGGATTGACTTTCGACTTAGCACACCACCTTAGATTGTTTTGCGAAGAAGGTATGTTTTCGAACGTCGGGTCAGAGTAAGTTTTGCTATCAGGGTAAGCGGGACAGTGTTGTGTGAGATTATGTGTCAGCCGTTAAGACAGAAAGGATGATTCGCCAAGGGTGTGAGACGTATTTGGATTTTGTGCTCACCGAGACTCAGGGATCCAAGTTGGGAGTGGAATACATACCAGTGGTCTGATAGTTTTCTGATGTATTTCCAAAGGAGCTACCAAGACTTCCTCCTGAACACGAGATTGAGTTTGCGATTGAGGTGCAACATAGTGTCGATCCGATATCGATTCCACCGTATCAGATGGTGCCAACAAAGTTGAAGGAATTGGAGACTTAGTTAAAAGAGTTGGTGGATAAGGGTTTTATCCAACTGAGCGTCTCACCTTGAGGTATTCCGGTATTATTTGTAAAGAAGAAGGATGGGAGTATGCATATGTGTATTGATTATCATTAGTTGAACAAAGTAACAGTGAAGAACCAATATCCACTTCCGATGATAGATGATCTGTTTGAGTGGAGGGTGCACAATGGTTTTCTAAGATTGATTTTAGGTCGGGATATTACCAGTTAAGGATCAGGGTTAAGGATATTCCGAAGATGGCTTTGCGGACTAGGTATGGTCACTATAAGTTCCTTGTGATGTCGTTTGGTTTAACTAATACACCAGCGGTATTTATGAATTTGATGAACATAGTGTTTATACCGTACTTGGATCGATTTGTTATCTTCTTTATTGATGACATTTTGGTGTACTCGAAGGTTAGGGAGGAGCACGAGGATCACTTGAGGTCAGTTTTGCAAACGTTGCGAGAGCATCAGCTGTATGTGAAGTTCTCGAAATGCGAGTTCTAACTAGAGCAAGTAGCATTTCTGGGACATGTGGTGTCCAAAGACAACATTATGGTAGATCCGAAGAAGGTCGAGGCAATACTCTATTGGGAGAGGCCTAAGACCATTACGAAAATTCGAAGTTTCTTAGGGATGGCTGGGTACTATAGGAGATTTATCCAGGATTTTTCTCAGATTACAGCTCCTATGACTCGGTTGATATAGAAAGGAGTTAAGTCTGTATAGTCTGACAGGTGTGAGGAGAGTTTCCAAAAGTTGAAAAGGTGTTTGATGAATGCATCAGTGTTAGCTTTGTTATCAGGTTCTAGAGAGTTCGCGGTGTATTATGATGCATCGAGAGTTGGTTTAGGTTCTGTGTTGATGTGGCATGGCAAGGTGATTGCATACACATTGAGACAGCTCAAGAGGCACGAGCAGAACTATCCAATACATGACCTAGAGTTAGCGGTAATTGTGTTTGTTCTTAAGATCTGGATGCACTATCTGTATGGAGAGACTTTTGAAATCTTTACAGATCACAAGAGTTTGAAGTATATTTTCAGGCAACAGGATCTAAACCTTAGGCAGAGGCGTTGGCTAGAGTTACTAAAGGATTATGATTCAGTATATCATATCACCATGGAAAGGCCAACGTGGTTGTCAATGCTCTAAGTAGGAAGTCAATGGAGAGTTTAGCTCATATCGTGGTTGAAAGACGACCAACAGTGTCAGAGTGGCAAAAGTTGATGGGGATGGATTTGAACTACATTTTGATGATTCTAGGGTATTGCTTAGTCATATTAAGGCGAGACCAGTATTATTGGATAGAATTCGAGAGGTTTAGAAGGATGATGCTGAGATTTGGGGTGTGATTGAGAAGGTTAAGTCATTTGGCATACCTTGGTTTAGCGTAGATGATTCCAAGGTTTTGTGGTTCGAGTTGAGGTTGTGCATACCATCTTTGGGTGGTTTACGCGAGAAAATCATGACCAAAGATCACAACTCCACATATTATGTACACTTGGGGTACATTAAGATGTACCAAGACCTTCAAAAGTCCTATTGGTGGTCAGGGATGAAGAAATACATAGAAAAGTTTGTCAATCGGTGTTTGACCTATCAGCAGGTCAAGTTTAAGTATCAACATCCTTCTGGATTGTTGTAGCAGATGCCCCTACCGACGTGGAAGTGAGATCACATTATGATGGATTTCATGGTTGGGTTACCAAGGAGATCATCTGGGTACGACTCCATCTGGGTCATCGTTAACTGATTGACCAAGTCAACACATTTTATCCTTGTTAAGACGACCTATGGAGTAGCATGATTGGCAAAGTTATATGTAGATCAAATTATATGTTTGCATGGGGCAACAGTCTCCATCGTGTCTGACAGAGGACCTCAATTTACATCGCAGTTTTGGCGTAAACTGTAGGAGGAGTTGGGTACTCGATTGGACTTTAGTATTGCATTGCATCTGCAAACCGATGGCCATTCTGAGTGTACGATTTAGACTCTGAAGGATATGTTGAGGGCGTGCACTGTGGATTTTAGTGGGAGTTGGGATTCTCATGTACCATTGGTAAAGTTTGCGTCACAACAATTCGTACCATTCGAGTATCGGGATGGTGCCTAATGAGGTTTTATACGGTAGGAAGTGTAGATCTCCTCTGCGTTGAACCGATACCAATAAGAAAGAGCCATTAGGGCCATATCTTATTTTAGAGACTACTGAGAAGGTGAGATTGATCCAACAACGGATCCTGACTGCCTACAGTTTTCAGAAGAGTTACGCTGATCCAAGGTGTAAACATTTGGAGTTTGAGGTGAGAGACCATGTATTTCTCAAGGTATCGCTGATGAAATGCGTAATGAGGTTTGGGAAGAAGGGCAAGTTAAGCCCGAGATACATCAGTCCGTTTGAGGTTATTAGTCGCGTGGGAGCTATTGCTTATGAGCTAGCCTTACTGCATCAGTTAGCATCGGTGCATCCAGTGTTCCACATTTTGCTCTTAAGGAAGTATGTCGCTGACACGTCTTATATTCTAGCACCATAGTCGATTGAGGTTAGGCTCGATCTGTCCTATGATGAGGTCCCTGTGAGGATTGTTGACCGACAGGTCAAGAGACTTAGCAACAAAGAAATAGCGTCAGTGAAAAAGATTTGGATACATCACTTAGCAGAGGAGGCCACTTGGGAGGCTGAGGATGAGATGCGATGCAGATATCCACATTTGTTCTACTTTGTAGATCCATAGGTTGGTATCTTCTGTCTCTATCTCTGCTCATGCATTTTTAGCATTTTCAGTCTCTGCATTTCTAGCATCCTCTGCATACGCCATTGCATATCTGTATATCAGTATGCGCGAGAGTTGTACGTTAGGGAGATCTTATAAACCCGTGTAATTGATATGTTGAGATTTGAGGTTATGAATTATTAGGAGACTTAGATTAGATTATGATATCGAGGTGTTATAGATCGACTAAATCTAGAGAATTTGGGTCATTATGGTATTCAAAGTCTTTCTGTAGTCCTTTCCATCTAGTTGCGTGAATTTCTTTTGAGGGGGTGAGTATGTAATATCTCGTCCGTTCTGACTAGGTTCTTTGTAGCCTTCCATTTGATTCCATAATATTTTGGAGTGATCGAGGATGTTCCATACATCATTCTTTCAATTTTTGGTGCTTGATGGGTCCTGAGAATGATGAGAATTGTGATTCTAAGTCGAAAATCCCTTAAACGTGGGGTTTTACGCGCTTAGAGCAATTTGGAGGCGTGCTACGTGTGTTGTAAGGCTTCTGAGTGCATTGATCATTGTCTGGGTTTAGGCAGTGAAGCTAGGAAGATGTTTATGCACGTTGAAGCTTCATCTACGCACATAGATCTTGTACTACGTGCGTAGAATGGGGTATTGTGCAAGTAGACCTACCATTTATGGGCTATTTTGCGTGCAACACACTGTTTCGGTGTTAAGGGCTCATAAATACCCTCACCCGACGTGTTCTTGGCATTTACTCCTCTCAACCACCAAAAACACTCCAAGAATTAACTCTCTTCTCCTCCCATTGCTCACCCATCACTCCTTTTATCTCCTTGAGGTAAGAAACGTCCATTAATTCTTTATTTTCATCATTTTTGCTTTTAATCATTCATCTAAAGTTTGGCCGAATTTAGATGTTGGGTTCAGATTCTTTCTTTTTTGTGTTTATAGAAGTTAAACATTATTAGATTATGGTTGTTTAAGGTCGAAATTATAGGATTTTACTTCCGTTTTTGGAGATTTTGGTGTTGGGACCAAATGGGTTCTTTTGAAGCTAGAGTTTCGAATTTTGTTGATTTTATGGTTAAATTTGAACTTGTTTTTGATATATCTTGCTAGATTAAATTTAGACATACTTGGATTTGAGTTGGGTTTAGTGAATTGATGATTCTTTTTTCATGGGTCCAAGAAATCCAAAATTTTGGATGGAAAATCTTGATGATTTTGAGTTTAATTGTTGAAATAGATGTTAGATTCATGTTCAAGAGGTTGATTATAGTCAGTTTAGGTGATTTGTTAGGCTGGATGTTGATTGAATTGAGAGTTCGGTAATCTTAGAATAATTTTTTTGCCATGATTTAATTCTATAATTTTTGAGAATTTTGGGTCAGATTTATAATTCTGAAAAAGTCAGGTCATCTTTAGAATTTTAGAATGTTCAAGGCTAGTTTTGTGAATTTTAAGAGTTTGGGGTTTTATTTGGAATTTCTAATAAGTTGAGGACTGATTATAAGTTATGAAAAGTTTAAGAGCTAACTTGTAATTTTTTGAGGTCATAGGGACTAAAAGGTAATTTTACAAACTTCAAGGATTAAATTATAATTTTGTATTGGTTCTGATTTTTGATATGAGAGTAATAGATTTTCAATCGAAATAGGTTTTTCAAATATGTTGAGGGCAGGATTGCATCTGCATTGCATTCATGCATTCGATACCGCCACAATACCTGTATCACATTCTGATCAGTTTGACATGATTCGTTATTTTAGCTTCTTGTGCCTATCAACACGACTAGCTAAACACCAGTGGTGCTTGACTGGATTTCAGCTTGGTTCCCAGGTGAGTGCGGTAACAGCATCAGACACATATGTTGTGTCTTTCAAAAATTATATATTTTTTGGTGTGATCAAACTATATTTGTAAACCAGAATAATTAAGGATTGGAATTTATTAAAATCTGATTATGTGTAATAAAGAATAAATTATCAGTAAATTATCATTTTTCATGGGTCCAAGAAATCCAAAATTTTGGATGGAAAATCTTGATAATTTTGAGTTTAATTGTTGAAATAGATGTTAAATTCATGTTCAAGAGGTTGATTATAGTCAGTTTAGGTGATTTGTTAGGCTGGATGTTGATTGAATCGAGAGTTCGGTAATCTTAGAATAAATTTTTTGCCATGATTTAATTCTATAATTTTTGAGAATTTTGGGTCAGATTTATAATTCTGAAAAAGTCATGTCATCTTTAGAATTTTAGAATGTTCAAGGCTAGTTTTGTGAATTTTAAGAGTTTGGGGTTTTATTTGGAATTTCTAATAAGTTGAGGACTGATTATAAGTTCTGAAAAGTTTAAGAGCTAACTTGTAATTTTTTGAGGTCATAGGAACTAAAAGGTAATTTTACAAACTTCAGGGATTAAATTGTAATTTTATATTGGTTATGATTTTTGATACGAGAGTAATAGATTTTCAATCGAAATAGGTTTTTCAAATATGTTGAGGGCAGGATTGCATCTGCATTGCATTCATACATTCGATACCGCCACAATACCTGTATCACATTCTGATCAGTTTGACATGATTCGTTATTTCAGCTTCTTGTGCCTATCAACACGACCAGCCAAACACCAGTGGTGCTTGACTGGATTTCAGCTTGGTTCCCAGGTGAGTGCGGTAACAGCATCAGACACATATGTTGTGTCTTTCAAAACTTATATATTTTTGGGTGTGATCAAACTATATTTGTAAACCGGAATAATTAAGGATTGGAATTTATTAAAATCTGATTATGTGTAATAAAGAATAAATTATCAGTAAATGATATCAGTATCAATAATATATCAGTATCTGTACTACTTATCTATTGCATGTACTTGTTATCAGTATACAATATATATATATATTCCGTTAATTTGAGACACTCAACTACGGAGAGGCACAACCTATGGTATACCATTAATCAGTCAAGGCCCAGTTTCTAAGATTGGTGATAATCCGTGTGTCGAGCGTAAACACACGTGGTCAGTATTAGGTGGTGCAGTTCATATTAGATCATATTAGTTCAATTCCGTCCCGTTAAGATATTCAACTATTTTGAAACGATTTTAAAACGGTCTTTGTAACTCACGTATGAGGCGATCTGAAGTGTTATCCCTCACTAAGATTTATCACCTCCTCCCTTAATATTTTCCAGGTGTTACCTTCCGACTCAGCAACCATCCGGCATTCAAACACTCAATGAGGCGTTGTCAATTTGGTCAGTTGATGCCCTTTTGCTCGGTCTCCTTTATTTTTGATAGGGCTCCGCACCGAATGGTAATAGGTTATTGGGTTGAATTTTGATTTTACTTATACATGTTTTATAATTAGTTTTGGATTTATTATTTTGTTCTTGCTATACTTATATACATTTCTGTTTATATATATATATATACACATGCTCGCCTAACAAAATGGTTAATGTATGTTTTAATGAATGAATAAGTGGGTAGTATATCTGTTATTTTATTCTTGTTATACTTACATACATTTCCTTTTATATATAAATAACAATGCTCGCCTAACAAAATAGTTAATGTTTGTTTTAATGAATGAATAAGTGAATAGTGTATTTGTTATTTTATTCTTGTTATACTTATATACATTTCCTTTTATATATAAATAACAATGTTTTCATGATATACATATATATATATGCTCACCTAACAAAATGGTTAATGTATGTTTTAATGAATGAATAAGTGGGTAGTGTATCTGATTCTCCGACCCTTGTACGAGATAGACCGTGTTTTTGGTTCAGTTCATCTTGTATGCCGGTTATGATCTGCAAACGAATCATGACAATTTCAATCACAAATAAGTAGGTAAAGAACTTTCATTTTGTAGTTATATTTCAACTACGCACCAAGGGAGCACCCAAATGAAAATGCATATGCTCTGGTATACTTCCCTTACCATTTTATTTCTTTTAGCAGACTGGTTTATTCGTTGCAAAGCTGACTGTTATTTTTTGTTATAAATGAAAATGTAACCTGGTCGAAATTCTAAATGGAACTTAAAAAGACGCAGCAATGAGGATAGATGAATATTACTTTTCCATTTCTGGGGAGAAAGAAATAAAAATTTGAAGACAGATGGAAAAATAAACATGAAAAGCTGTGTTGTAGAAGTAAACTTACACTTATGTTTTCTGCACGAGTAGATGGGGTATTCTATTTCTAAAGCATGAACCATACGAACTAGCACTCTTCTGCAATTACTAGGTTGTCTGGACACCATCCTTGTAATAAAAGTTGACCAGTTATATTTCCAGGAACAATTATTGAACCCAGGGAGAATGCTTTTTTCCTTTTCCCGTAGTTATTTCATTTCAAAATAGGCAGTGCAGCTTATGCATCTTAAATGATGGATGGATGATGACAACAGTAATGGAAAAAAAAAACTGAACATGTGAAAATGTCAACATTAATTGCTTGGTAAAAAGTTTCTTTTTTTAGATGAGTATAATGGCCATTTTACGAATACAATTTCTGACTTCGACAGAATCAATAAAAGTGATTAGTCAGGCCAACTTGTGACAAAAGACTGTAGCGCTTGTTCATGTTTCTAATTTACATAAAGAAGCATGTTCAGTAGAGATGGATTTTCTACCTGTGATGGCTAGCCACATCATTGGCATTGGTTGTGAACACATTATTGTACAAAACTAGTCACCAATTAACACCCTTGGACTATGCTTAATGGTAACAGGAGACATCCCAGTCTTAGAAACGGCTCTTACAAATGCCGTATCTGCTGTTAAAGTCGTAGCATGCCAACAATCACCAGCTCCAAAGACAACCACGTTCTTCAATGCCAAATTTCTTGTTGTTGGAAGGCCCATCATGCTCTCCGAAGGAGTATCAGGGACAATTCTGTACCAATTTCCAACGTATCAATACACAAATATTACACAATCACTCACATCTAGACAAGTAAAAATTGTTTAACTCAGAAAGCAGCATATATAAAAGACGAGATTTGGCTTTATATTGGTTTCAAGCAACAGCTTAAGCATCCCAAATGTCATAATAGGTATTGTGTCGACTTGGCAGACAGATTCATGGTTAAATGCTGAAGTGCCAACAAAAATATCTTGATCTTTTTTATATAGCATGGGGCTAGAAGCATAGTTTTAGAGTTATAAACAGCCCTGTTGCAGCTAGTACTCAATCCATTGATAGCAATGCAATTTGGTCCCTTGTCTTTTTTACAATCTCATAAAGTTTGCTAGGTCATGAGGGCCATATTTCCATTCAGAAAATAACTAACAGATATTCTTTATTTTAAAGACTAGATGACTAAAAGATGCAATACACCTTGTTCTCGAAAACTTTATTTTGCATTAATATCTTTTGTGAATGGGAACAAAACAAAGAACAGCTCTAATTTTTCTTCAACAAGAACTAAAGAAAGCTTCTGATTTCACTCCGCAGAAATATTATTACATTCAACAATCAGTTTCAACTGTCTAAAAAGCATAAAAATGTTAATGGTACACAAAGAAACAAGACATATTTTATTACATGATCAGTAAACTCGGCAATAGCTTTTACCTGAGCCGTTTCAGTAGTTCACCAGCTCTAAATTTCTCATTTGGCCCACCATACATTGATATCAAATCCTTATACTCTGAAAGAACAGTTTCACATACTATTCCTCTCTTTCCAGATATTATTCTTCCACGATCCACAAGCATTGGATTCTGAATTTCAGATTTGACCTAGTAAGATGTCAAGAAAAGATTTACCATTTAGTCAGAGTAAACTATGATGGTATTATGCACGGTATACATAGAAGCTGTAGAGAACATTGAATTAAACAAAGAAAAAAGGAGCACCTCAATATAGAAAACACATATTAAAATAAGTTTGCTAATGCTGATAGACAAGCTTGCTAATAAGCTTTACATGAAACCTTTAAGTATCTTAAGATACTTCAGATGGGTTTACGATTGCAGAAAACAGGCAACAGACACTGCCCTTTATCAATATCTAAACTGTCGGAATATCCATGACTAAGCTAATAATTAAAATTCTATGAAAGATCCATCAAGAGATAAACAAGTGACACAAGCAAAGGAATCCATTAAATGAAATGAAAAATTTAACCTGTCCAATAACAAATTCAAGGTTTCCCTTAAACTTCTGCCTCAATTCTGTCTCTGGGGTAGCCAAGAGTTTCTCTGTACAACCATTGCTGATTCCCGATACAAGAGCAATCAATGCAGTTATGGTAAAATTTATAATATCATCATCCCTCTCAAATTCTCCAGAACATCAAGTTCCTCGCTTTCAGCAGCAACAGACCACAGTTCCATACTTGAAACAAGAGAGCAAAATGCAACATTACCTAGATCCAATTTCGAATCTTCTTTAATGAACTCTAGCTCAGAACGATCAACCCAAGTCTTTAGGCCTACATTTCCACCCAAATATACCAGAGCTAGGATCATCAACATCTATTTTGATCAACCGTGCCTCATTATACGATCTAGCGATCACATTTACCCACTCGCCACCTAACTCTTCACAGAACTCATAATCAAAATTCAAAAACTCCAATTCCATATCAGATGCTCCAAAATCATCTCGAAGTTTCCCGAAAACAGAATCAACAATTTCGTGGGAGAAAAACAGAACACTAGAAGTTGGTTTCATCACCTAGGAACTTCGCGCCGCAACTAAGACCTCTTCAAGTCTCTCTCTCAAGCCCTTACCTGTATGAACATGTCCAACCCAAGAAACACACTTGGGGTTTCGATCGGACAAAATGATCCACACAGGTTTTTTATTGGGGCAAAATCCACCGCGGTCCCTCACATTTAACCATATCTCCTATGCAGTCCTTTTATTTTCAAAAACTTTCGGTCCGGTCCCTCAATCCATCATCGTTAGTCAAATATAACGTGTCACGTCGAATTTTTTGAAGTAGCATGTAGGACCTTATCATTTTAAAAATTTAATGACAAAAATACCCTTATATTATTCTTTTTTTTTCTCTCTCATCAACTCTCTCCCTCTCTCGTTCTTTCTCTAATCAACCAAAAACTATTGTCTCTCTCTCTCGTTCTCTCTCTCATCAACTCCCTCTCTCCACATCATTGAACCCAACCACACCAACAACAACCACAACACCCATTCACAAAAGCTTCAATTCTGACTCCTACTCTCATCAACCACACCCCTTCAAGACCCATCTCCTCTCTTGAAAACTATTCTTTTAGGCAACTAACACCTCAATCCATGCCACACAAAGTTGCAATTTGAACCTCAAATCTCTTTATTCTGTTGTAATTTGAACCACACTGAAATCAGAACCTAAAATCAAAAAATTGAACAACAATAGAAACCCAAAACATTACACATCTCCCATAACACCACCAAGCAATAAACTAGTAAGGAACCTACAAAATTCGACATAATCCACAGGCCTCTCATAACCTTATTGTAAAAACCTTTCAAACCAAGAGAGAAATCGAGCCTCCAAACTGTTGACTTCACCGAGACAGAGAGGTCGCAGAGAGAGATCGGTGGCGTAGGAGAAACAGGTATGGTGGCAAAGGAGGAGGAGGATGGTGGTGAAGGAGAGAGAGAGAGAGAGAGAGAAACGACAGAGAAGAGATATAGAGAGAAGACAAGATTTGGCATTTTTTGGCTATTGCTAATTATGTTCCTGCTGATATGTTTGTGGGGTTTTTGGCTTCAAAAATGAATTAGGTTGAGGCAATCATGATTTTTTGCTTGGTTGTGTTGGATTTTTAGCAATTTGTGGCGGTGTGGTTTATTTTCATAAGGAAAAGATTGATCGATGAACAAGAAGATGAGATTAAAGATTGGGAATTGGAGTATTGGCCTCATGAAACATGGATGGTGGTGGAGGAGGATGGTGGTCAAGGAGAGAGAGAGGTAAATTGATTTAAAAGTAGATGGCAAAACATTCTTTTCATGCTTTCTATTAAGTTTGACTAACAATGTTAAAGTCAAAGGAGCGAAGCGAATAATTTTGAAAACACATGGATTGGTAAAGAGATATTACTAAACTTCAGAGACCGCCATAGATTTTGCCCTAAAAAATAGATAAGATTCCATCCTAAATGATTTTTTTTTGTGATGGAATAATTTATTAACACAAAATGTCTAGTAATTAGGTGTTGGTGATTACAAACCAAGACAAACTTTCTCTCCCAATTAATATGAGGTATTTTTCAAGATGAACTTTCATGTAAACTTGAGTAAACTTACTAGTTACCTGGCTTAATGACTTTAAGCCCAAGTGACATCACCTATCAAATTAGAGGTGTTTTTACGCAATTATCAGAACACTGGAAAATAAATTGCATCAATATTTTTCTAACTATTTTTTAATACAGAATAAACAAAAACTAAGCTAAATATGTAACAAAGGAAATAATATGATAAACCAAAAATAAGTCAAATTTATCCCATAAATAAGCCGTAATTTGATCACAAAACGTCGAATTTTGTAAATATTTTAATGATTTCATGTAAACCATGTAATTCCTCCAAATTAAATTCCTTCAGAATTATATCACAGATTTTGAGAAATATCCCCTCTTTCTTTTCTTTATAGCGTCTTAAAAACAGTTGATTTTATAATCCCTAGTTCAAATGAAGGACATAGTGCTTTACCTGCTCAAATGCTTGCCAAATAAGTTATCGTGAATGTTTTCCTCTTCCCCAACAATCCGGACTACAAATTTTTCTCAGCACAACCATTAACGTTCGACTCAAGTTTCTGAAAGTACAGAATGATGAAAAAAAGGCAAAACAGAAACGAATGAACTTCTGTATTACCCCCTCGCAACTTCTATAGGAAATGAGATGTACAAATTAGTCAACAAAAGTATATAACAAAGAGAAACATAAAAATCATGATAAAAAGGAAAAAAAAAAGTAAGAAGGCTAAATCAAATCCATATATTGACTGTAACAAGGCAAATGTCACCGCTAAGATTCCACATTCACTTCTTTGTTCACAACCAATTCTCCTGTTCCAGTTTTCTTGAAAAGGTTTTTCACCACTTCATCCCAGTTTGTTGTTCCCTCTGCGGATTTTGATTCACCTTGCTCGGTTTGATCCTCCGAAGGCTTTGCTTCCTCGTTTGCTTCTTTCGCTTCTGATTCTGGAGTTTTCACGGCGTGAGGTATGTTCAAACTGACAGCTCTTTCCAATGCGTCCTTGTGTTCTTTTTCAATTGTTTGCAATCTTTCCAGTTTCTGTATCTTTGGTGGTGTCGTAACAGTCTCTGAACTAATCTCCTTCATTGTCTGTGGGAAGTTAAATCATGTTGTTAATTGTGAATCAATAAATATTCAGACTAAAAGCACAAGAGTTTATATAAGTTTTGCAAATTGAGAAAGATGACGTAGTTTCTCAATGCAAACTAAGCACATTCAATATTTTTTTAAGCAAATGCCAAGAAAAACAATTTGCGGTGAAAATTTGCAATTCTATCAGAAGTTGCATTTTAATACATTGATAATGATGAAAGTTCATCACTAGAATAGGTATGTTTTCACAGGCAAAGTTAAAAGAGAAGGGAAAAAAATTAGGATGTTATCAAAGTGGCAAGCAGCAAATCAAGCCATCTGAAAGATAATATGTACTGGGTTTTATCGTATGGAATTAAATCACTATGAAAGGAACAGTAAAAGGGGAAAGGCTTACATTCAAAGCTTTCCTTGCCTCTTTTTCTATCCAAACGATTCCATGATCAGATGTGGCATTACATGATAAGACAATGTGTTCAAATCTTCCATCTACGGGAATAGCTGTTTTGACCTCGGGAGAAAACCTTCCACACCTGCTACAACAAGAGTAATGAGCATTGCCTATGCCACCAGTAACAATTTTTTTCAAAAAAAATGGAACAAAGGACCTATTATAATCTACATAATGCCACTTTGTAAGAATTTTAACGTGCAGATTTGGTGAGACTCAATGGATTCAATTAGAAGTTAGCTTGGAAATCTCACAGGGGCCTAGTTGCAAGAACAAAGTTACTGAAACCATTAGACTCTCAACAGATAGACATACGGATGGATAACACCAAAAACTCCTAGCAAGAATAAAAATACTCTCACTGAAAACTTATACAACCATAATTGCATGCCATGACTATGAAAAAGAAAAGCTTATTTAATGTTCTTCAATCTTCATCTGTCTCACTATCTTGACACACCCACAAATGGCGCTCCAGTATCTCATACATGCTTCTTTTCTAAACCTTAACTAATAATAAGATTATTATCAATTTTAGGCATGGGTTTGCATTTGCAAGACAAGTAATTATCCATTTAAGTCATGGAAAGGTACTACGCATGTCACTATTTTTATTTATTTATTGACATTCTCAATAAGACAAGGCAATAGCACACAAAACTTGCCAAAATGCTAAATAAAATGGTTCATGTTACCCATGAAAATGGAGGCCAAGTTCAGCAACTATTATGACACAACATCTTGGTGATGCTATTCCCTAAGATACATTGGTCCAGGCTATCAGATTATGCAGTCATTGATCCTGACAGAGTAATGGCCGCTAAAAACTTGTCATGCTTACACACCAAACAATGAGATCCATAGCAGTTAGTAATCAGTCTGTCAGTATGTTAAATAATGACTAAATAAAGGGAAGGCATTCTCAGTGGGAGATAAATTTTTGATGATTCATAATTTGTATTTCAAATTAAACTTAGAAAAAATAAGTTACTGTGCAAGGTACGATCACACTGAATTTCAGGTTAGCTATAAGTTGGAGCTTAAAACTGCACACATAAAAATACGTTTAGTTATTGTTTTTGAATGACTAAGGATGGCTAAGTAGCATGTAACTGTGGCTTAAATGTAGGTCTTCAAACTCTGGTTTGATTGAATTACTTTTCTTAGTACAGGAACTGGTAAAATTTTAACTACTTGTCTTCTGTTCGGTTTGGATGTCATGAATATTCATGAGTGAGCAAAATTTTGTATCACGATTCAACCAAGTCAGTATTCACACACAAGAAAGGAAATGAAGACTGTCATTACCTGCAAAATTTTCTTTCTATAATATGATACATTCGTCCAGGCGCATACAATCTCCTTGGGTCTCTAAGCTTCCTACCTTCAGGTATGAAGGTATCCCTCAAGCAAACCAAAAATAACAAGCAGGGCAAACTGTCCAAATCACCAACACCTGGTGTATATAAGAGATAATGATAATAGTATTCGCCCCAGAAGTTCATAAGGAACAGAATTTAAATTTTACAACAGAGCAAAAGCAAAAACATAGAGGAAAACCAACCAGAAAATTGACTTAAATATATCTTCCAGTGGGGTGGTTGTTCTCGGCAAGAAATCATCCTGCAGAAGTCGCAACAGAAAAATTTTCAACAGAACAATCACTGATCACTCATGCCTCAAGAATCAAACGTTCAACTATTGCTCATACAGCAATTTTAAAAATGGGCACAGATAATGCACAGCATCAGCACTACTAACCGCTAGTCTGCTTGGTATGTTTCTGCAATTTGTTTTAAAATTATTGAGATCACTTGTCACTGCTGACCTTATAGTCAAATCTCAATTGTAAATTCTCAACTACAACTTTAAACTTTAAAATCACACCACAACCATAATTTTTTTTTGACAAGTAACACAATCATCAATTTTGAAGCAACTCAAACAGATTGCAACAGACTCAACCACACCAAGCAACTCCAACAGTAAAAAAAATAAGACGCAAGCATTAAGGCAAATACCTGTAAAACAATGGAGTAGATGACATCAGCATATTTAACAGCCAAGTTAAGAGACATACACCTCGCAGGAGCCACAGCATAGCACCTAATTTTGTCTCTTGGAATGCCACCAATTTCATCCCTATGATTGACTACAATAACACTCAACAAGGCAGCCACTCCTGACCCTAACGAGTGCCCTGCAAATAGGGGTGCCAATTCATGCTCACACGTTATAGCCATATCATGTCATCGCATATGATTATACGAAATATAATAAAATAGAATTTGTATCAATCATATTGTGTTATAACCAGAAATTGCCAGTCTTACCTGCGAACACCATCTCATACTCTCTTCCACTCTCCTCCCACAACCTCCTCAACGTCTCTCCTTCCTGATTCAGCATCCACACCGCCGATTTCATCAACCCATGATGCACATACCCTCCATCAAACATCTGCATTCCCAACCTGTTGTCCAACAACACCTTATAATCACTTCCCCTCCCCAAATTCAACCCTCTTATCGCCACCACTATCTCCTTGTGGTCATGGTCCATGTATATTATATACGGCGGCGCGTGCCCATTTGTTTCCTCGTACGTCACGCGCTTTACTACCCAGTTTGGGTCTAGCCCGTACCCTCCTTCGGGTGAGTACTGCGGGTGGTTTAGGTTGGTTTCGTAGACAGCGAGGATTATTCTGCAGATTCTTGGTACTGGTTCGAACTCGTCTG